>DWON01000461.1:0-33281 GCA_018251015.1 Phocides pigmalion okeechobee | reverse complement strand
GTATAGGCGGGTACACTGGTAGAGCCGGCTGCATGTTTACAGGACGTTGCGCTACTATCCCTGGAGAAGCCGTTCGTTTTATCTCCAGTTCATGTGACTGCGCCTGCAATTCAAAAAGTTATCAATTATTACTATTTAATGATAATAAAACTTATAATTTAAAAGGGGGAAGCATCACCATCACACTCATGTTTAATGTTCTGTTATATGGAAAGGCGTGATAACCCACTCAGTTATATATGATCCGACTATCATAGTCCTCAAAAATAACAAAGCATATTTGATGGACCTGAAGTCCATTCATCATAGCATCTGTAAAGGCCCTGTGCAAAGAGCTCCATATATGGATTTCTTGACAGATGTCCATATCCGGCAATAATCACTTACCATCAGATGGATTACATGCTATATTGTTGTTTTTATTTTATGAAACACAATTCTACAATATACAACTTACTTTAAAGTCATGAAGAGGTCTTTCCCTCTGTACCATCAATTGAGATACGCTCATATTAGCTACATATCCCGTCCTTTTCTTCCCCTTTTTCTTCTTCCCCACATCCATGCTTGCTGCTGAAATACAAAATGTGTGCTATTAAATAAAAAAAATCACATAAACGGAACCCAGACCCATAATTAATGTCTGCAAACAGATTTCTATTCTGCTGATTATCCAAAATGGAATCATTTATAGCTCATTGGTAACATAGTTTTTCCGTCGGCTTTTTTCTCCCGTTCAACTTTTGCCAACAGGGCATTCAAAGCCGATGTACTGTTTTTCCATTGTACCTTTGACGTTCATTAAGTGTATGTAAATTCCTTAGAATGAAATAAAATATTTGATTTTAAATTTGAATTTGATGCCAACCTTTTATAAGGGAGACATAGAGTTCGAATGCCTTGCACTTCTGATTTTTTGGAGATATGTTCATATTAGACCTTAATTATCACTTGCTTTATCAATTAAATATCGTGAAGAAACTTGAAATTCTGAGAATTTTCAGCATTATCATCAGTTCGTCGTTCCGAGAGGAATTCATGATACTAATATTTATCCCAACGAGAGCCGTTTGTTCACCGAATCAGCATGGCAAACGATGTGAAAGATGGTTATAAAATTACATAAAATTATCATCTAATTGCCAATAGTAACAAACTAGATGTTGGCCAAGACGAGTTTTAATGTGTTTATCGCCGTCTCCACACAATTTAGTTTTCAAAGATCAAAGGTCGACCTGTGCGTCATTTTGTGCCGATGGCTATAATTTTACATTTTGTCTGTTAAAGGTAAGTATTATTAGCATTATACTGACTACTATTGTTGGATTTGATAACAAAATAAATTACGTAACAGATTTAACTTATATAAAAGATTTAATGAATTAAAATATTGAAAACAATCAAAGAAACAACCCTTAAAATTATTAGCAAATGTAGCTGTTGTAAAAACATGTCATTGTAATTTTTCAGCATCATTAGAAAGTATCACTGATTCAGTTTAATATTGTTTCAAACCAATATTAACATAACAATGAAAGAACTACCGCCATTTCTAGCTTGAAGCCAATCTTGTGTTTTGAAAATCTATAATAGGTCTACGTGTAGGGCCGAGACCACTTACCGTCAGGTAGACTGTATAGATTTTTACTACTTCAATTTCAGAAAATGTATGTTAAAAATAATGAAGATTCATAGCGTTGTATAAACTTCGCATATCTATCCAATTTTGACTAAATGATATTACTGTCCCTAATACTATAAAAATAGACTTTAACTTAAATAGGTTAAAGTCTGTTTTCATTCTAAAAGACGTGTTCTCAATGACAGCCTAGCAACAGGATTAATGATTTTTATAGCGACTACACACACACGTTAACACATTAATCAAGTGACATTTGAGAAGATGTCGAAATCACTTAATCGTCTGCGACGATATCATAAGTGCACCTAAATTTTTAAAGCTCCTATATTTTATTTTATAAGGGTAGGGTGAGACACACCTTTCGTTATTCCTGAAAACTTGGGTAGTGATATATTGTAATAGTTCTTATATACCGTTTATATTTACTTGAAATTCAAATACTCGTCATGGTTGTATCCCATCATGCGAGTATACTTTCCTATTTCGTTACATGTAATTTTTATTTATCATAGTCCTAAGTGATCACGACTCATGCATGCCTATACATATGGACCCGATTATTAGATGCGGCTACTGGAATACAATTAAAATGTATGATATTTTTGTTAAATTCAGTAATTGTACAAATAAGTATAATAAATGATTTAGAAATAAAGAAAAATAAGATAAAAACGCAATCAAAGTAACATTTCATAAAGAAATGTCGGGGCCCGGCCGTTGGCTGACTTTGCGTCGCTCTCTAGACGACCTCATAGCTTAAAACAATGTTAGACATTTTCATGACAACGAACTTATAAAACGATATTCTTATGATAACTATATTGAAATTGATAAACTAAGAATATCATAATGTATATCATATATCTACAATGCCATGTATGGATGCTATTCTTATTGGACTAAAAATATTTTTTGAATGAAAAATACATTTGGTAATGTAGTAAAAGTATCAACCGGGCTAATCCAATATACTATGAAAATAAATACAGACAACAGAATTTGGTGTCAAAGTTTCTTTACAATGCAGATAATGATCATTTTAAAAGTTTCCATCCTAATAGCCTAAATGCGAAGATTCCTATCCGAAATTATATTCTCTGGCACGCATCTCTTAAGGATTTTATGTGCGCATTAGAAAATAATTGCTAATTATTTTTACGTTAAAGGAAAACATCATAAGAGACACTGTATGCCAGAGTTCTCTATAAATGTCTCAAATATATATGTGACTCTCAATAAGCAGTTAACCAGGATGGTATACCAGTGTCCAGCAATTCTCATTTTCATCAGATTTCAGCAGGAAAATAGTAATGGGTATAACTCTACTAACAAGGTGTTTACCATTAAGTCACCTTAGATTTCCACCCTACATACAAACAAGGCATACAAATAACATCGTTATGAATTTAAAACGGCAAAATAAAGTTTTCCAGTAAGTAGGTATGCTAGAAATGGCATTATGAAACATAATACCGCAGCCAAGACGTGTTATAAAGTACACAAGCGTAGCAGTGCGCGCTATTACGGAATTATAAAGTCGTTATACAACTCCCTCCGTGCCCACAGACATCAATAAATCAATGGATTCAGGAAGTTTCTATTCTATATTAATGCCTCTAATAGTTCTAATCTTATAACGGCAATTGGTTGATTGCTCTTAGCTTGTTGCTTTCGAAAACACATTGTATAAGAGAACGACTCTACTAGGAAATAAACAGTGTTAGCGGTTATATGTATCCTATTATTTTATATATCAATGTTTATATTTTTTAATCATATAAGTAACATAATTAAAAAATATATGAGTCTAAAATATAGTGTAATCTATAAAGAACATGTAAAAAATAAGTAATATGTCAATAATGTAGACAAAGAAAAACAAACATAATTAGTATGTACTCTGTCAACACGGAGTCAATAGTATGGTTGCGGAATAAATTAGGTCACAAATTTCCTCCCAAACTCCTCGTCACTTTATATTCAGTATACAAGTATTAATAAAGCTGGTAATAAGTTAAATAGGCTTAAAAAGTATGCCGAGTCGGTAATTCGATAGCGTTTCATAATTAGTTAGCGAGCCGAGTATAATACTGTTATCTATTTGCACATTATCTGGCAGATTTGCAATTAAAATACGAGTTGTATGCGAAGTGAAGCGGGCGAGGGTAGGGTGGTCTCCGAGGCGCCAGGGCGCAGTGGGCGGCGGGCGCGGTGGCAGGGCGGGCGGCCGCGACTCGTCAGATCAATAGTCGGGGGGTGCGCGCCCACGCCGCCGCCCGCTCTGCACCACCGCCGATTGTTTCAAATTACACCCGCCCTTTGTTCCCGCCACTGATCGAGTCGCCAGCGTTTTTGTTTGTTCTAAACGGTTCACTTCCTTTACGGTAATTACGCAGTTCTGTGGTCCGCAATGTAGACTTCCCGAACCGCCACTGCAACCCATCTACCATTTAATTTGAAATCTTTTACGATGTCATTCTTATCTTCTTTAACAAGCTAATCCGTTTTGACAAAAAATATACTTAAAAATCATTAGTAAAATGAAGATTCATATCTTTAACTAAGATTTGAGACCATTATTTCGTTCGATAACTCGAAAATCCAAGAGCATCTTCACTGCTGTGTACAGGGAGTGACCTATTTATGAAGCGGCTGACAGCAATCAACGAGATCTGTTTATTCTCAAGTGGTCATCTCGCGTCAAGTGGCGTTCATAATCTTTAGACACTGAGTACTGACTTCCGAGAGATCCAAATAAATAATAAACATTTACATTAGTTTCACTACAAGCAGGGTATTGTTTATTGGTATAAAGGTCGTATATCACCCTGTTCTACATGTAGTGAATCGAGAATATATTTGCTGTACGAACATCCCACATTAGGTCTGAAACATATGTTATGTAAGCTCCATATGAAAAGATATCTAGTTAACATAGTAAAATCACGAAGAGAAACAAGGGTGGCGAGAAGCATGCGTGGATCGCGGGGGGTGTTGGGTGCAGTTCCAGGTTGTTACTCCCGGACGGACGGCTGACGAAGTGCAGTTACCCGCTATTCATGCCGCACTAAATGCACCCCGCGCGGCCTCCCCTTCGCTGCCACTTAACAACAAAGAGACCGCTCTACCCTCTTTGTTACAAGAAACAACTTCGGCCATCCAAGCTTTTCTCCTTTGGACATATGTGTTTAACTTTACTTGCTATCTTTTTCATATATTTAATAAAAAGTATAAGGACTAACTACGACGCAGGACTTGACTTGAAAACATTTTTCATTGGAAAAAAAATATATTAAGATAACCCGACTGTTTTAAAATTAATTAAAATATTGACCTCATAACCTGTATAAAAATAAAAATAAGGAATATTTATATTTCGATACGAAGCTGCTTAAGCTAGCCCGAAAATTTACGAAATGAAGAAATTTAAAATGAACAAAACAAAAAAACCCTAAGAAACTATTCTGTTCAGAGCAATAATGTAAGTATTATGGGATTTCAATACATATTATAACATTGATATGGGTATTGTATTATAATGTAAAATATAGTGCCACTTGTTAGATATAATTAACATCAATTCATATGTATAAATGCACTCTGATTGAACCGCTCGGCAGGGCAGCTATTTCCCAAGTAATCCCAGTGGGTTCACACTCATGTAATTGGATGAAAGGGGGCCGAGCGAGATTGTGCCCGGAAGGTCCGCCCGCTAATCGGATGATAATGTTCCCATCGTATAAACGGTCTTATGAGATGCTTATAATTAACAGCGCAAAGATTCCATACGTGGTCCTAAAATCCCCATCTCCATGTAAAGATAAAGATTAAACTTACCCAACTTTAACTATAATATGACATGGAAATGAACAAAATTAAAATAAATACTTGGCTCATATGATGAGCCAATAGCACCGTATTTATTTAATTAATTAAATTATTTATATTTTAACACTATTATTCTTGAAACATGAAATAAAAAAGATATTTTAAAGTCTTTATTATTAATGCCAATGAAGCTATTAAACAATAATTTCTTTTTTTTATTTATGCGGAAACTAAACGACATAAACAGTCATAATAAAACTTTTTCAAATCCACTTCGTTAACGTTAAGAGCTCTAATAGATGAAAATCCCTTGAAATGTTTGCATCAAGGGTATGGGAAATGGGACAGTCAATGCCAAGCCGCCCTATTCTGTGAAATGAAATTCCGACATAGCACCCACGCTGGCACAATCACGGCGCTGACAGGTGATATGAGGGTCGTATTGAACGTATACCTGATTGATACATCCATTACAGATAATATTTACAACATTTACATAACAATTAAAATGATAACAAATAAAAACAACTAATGATAAAATATACCTGACTATACCAAGTACATAAATGTATCTGCTAAATAATAAAATAAATAAATACACAAGATAAAAATTGTTACACCGAAAACTTATATATCGTGAGGTAATATTTACAATACTTAAAATTTTCATTAATACCTTTATGTATTCTTTTTGAAAAATTAGCTTTCACAGACATCATTCTACAGTTCGCTTTGAATTTAAACAAATTCCTACAACTTTTTGTAATATCCAAATACATTTTGAATACTAGTACGACAGAAACTTAGTTGGTTCGGTTATATCAAAACCAATCACATAAAAGAACTGATTGTTTAAATAACAGTGCAAATCTCAAAAATACAAAGGATTAAACATTAAGTTATGCAATATCTTAATAAACTCACCTCCTGCTGTCGAAAGCCTAACTCACAATACAAGCAGTCCTCGTACTTACAGCATGTTAGGTGCTCAAAATACGCGACGTAAATCGAAACGACGTAAGTCGAAACATATTTTTTCATATGTTTACATGTAAAAGTCAAGGGTTATGATCCACACGGACTCAAAATAAAAAAAAACTGCATTTGTAACAAAGGGTACTACTACATACTTTATTATGAAAAGTAAGTTCTCAAAATAATTATATAGGTACTTGTGAAATTGCTCGTTATTTTTAGTGTTTGTGTGTTATTAATTTTAATAATAATGATAAAACTTTAATAATCAAAATACATAAAGAGAAATAATAAATTAACTTTGGGCTTAAAGAAACTATCAACTCTCCCTCTATCCTCTATATCAATTCTTTCAATTCTACTCGCGACAAGTGGAATCTCCTATGCGGGAAGTCAAAACAATTGACGTATGTTTGAGGAATAGTGTCAAAACAATTGTCGACGTAACTTGAAACGACGTAAGTCGAGGACTGCCTGTATTTATTGTGTAATAAATACACGTAGTACAAACACTTTACCACACGTCATCTAAACTAAGCAACCTTGAAAATAAATTGTAATTGATGATTACCTTTTTTGCAATAGATTTAATCTATAACATTATAATGGTTAATCATTATTAAAGTTGATAACTATAGATAAAAAAGTGTATGTAATAAAAACTAAAATGTGGAAAATATTAAGAAAAATTACGAATGGAAAGGTCAGAAACTATGTATCTTACTGGACAAAGTATCGCTGCAGCATGATACTATCTGCACAAAATAGAATTTCATAAGTGTATAAAGCACAGAAGGCATATAGATATAGAAGGAATATAGATAGAATATTATTTATTGCACGCAGTTACAATAGTACTTTTAATATAAAATCATTGTACAATTGCATAAATAAAACGATCTTTGAGCTCGGGTAGCAATCTCTTCTAGACAGGCTATCGTTGGATGAGAGGAGAAGAGAAGTGTGGAATGCAGAAAATGTGCAAAGTTAGAAAATTGAAATGATATGCTGAAGTATAATTATAATTTTAAATATATATGTCTCTACCAGGAACATCTCAATTGTTATCTCCATCTAAAGACGAATATAATGTTTCACCCAGAGAACATTATTTGCTTTTGTAGACAACGGATATTAACATATTTCCCCTATTTTCCGCTCGGAAGTATAACAACAATACCGGAAATCAAGAGGGGTTAGGAAAACTGGATACAATGTACTTAACACTTAAAACACTTATGGGAAGCCGTCTTTACATTCAGCAAAAGCAATTTAGTTACGAACCCTCTGATTAGGGTTGCCGCTTCATCATAATAACAAGAATACAAATACGAGTAAGTACATTTGTATTAAGTGCACAGATAGTCAAGTCATTGTTGTACAGTATTTCTAGAGTCAGTACGATATTATTATATAAAGCGTTTTACCGAGTTTTCCTTTCCTTTTCCCAAAAAAGAAAAATACCTTCTTGGAATAAAGTTCCAGAAGAAGAATTTTGTGCAACTATCCAGCAGACTACAAACGAATGCGTTGTGTGTAGAGTACGAGTATCAAGGTGGGAGCAGACTATCAAACGAACAGACAAATACGCAGTCGGAATCTAAGTCACAGTTGAAGAAAAAGCTTACGGAACGTCATTCCTTAATGGGTATTCCACGAACGCACATTTTTTACTTGAGAAAGCGAAAATTAAAATTTTATATTGTCGTTAATTTATTTGTTAATGATCCACAATATTGGGATTGACATAACTTACCCTTTTTCTGTTCTATTTGAGGGGGAGAAGTGGCAGGCGACTGCGCTCGCGCCTGCAGCGATGCTAGTAGTTTCCGCTTATGATTGCACAGCTTCGTCAACTCCGCGCCCGACGTTACTTGGTACGGCTTGCTGGCCACCTGAAAACAAAGGACCCATGTACAAATGTAAGTATTCCACTAACAGGCATTTCAGCAACGTTGTGGAGCATACTTCAAGTCAATTACAGTTCTCTCTGTAATTAGAGAGGACTTGAAGTATGCCCACACACAGCAGGACAGTATATTTATAAAACACAGAACACTTTTTTGGGCAAGGGATTATTTACAAAGTCCAATGCGAGAAAGATGCGCTGCCACTCTTCAAAATTACAATGATCGCTTCACTTTTAAGAGTAGCCAACCGGTAACCACAATTTGTTTTCCAATCTGATTATAATAGCGAATTTATGATATGAAATGAAATGCCTATCCACCAATTTGTGTTTATTTTCATTTCGTTATTAAAACGAAGAAAAGATATTAACAATCGCTATAACAAAAATACTTTTATTATTTCAATGAAAAATACTTTGTCCGACTGAAGTTCATTTAATATATGTAATCAATCATTCCGCTTAGACCGAAAACATAAATCATATATTTAGTCAAATCTACATAAGTTGAGTAAGTAGATACCCAATTCATTACGTAAAGAAGCTAACACGCGTTTCTTCACACGCAAATCGGCTCACGACCGCCGACACAGCTATGCATCGCGTGGATGTCTACAGATACGTTCAGATGTAATTAAATAAATAAAAACAGGATTTTTTATCTATTAGAAGTAGCAAACGGGCGTTCACGCACTATATGTTAAAAGTCAATGTCACCCATGGGCATTTGTAAATCATAAGAAGAACGGATACCAGTCTGGAGCAGACCACATATGTGTCATTGCCTTTTTTATTACGTAACATTATATTAAAGTATTACATACGTAGGTGACAATACTGAATATGAAAGCCTTAATTGGAAGTTTGTGAAACATTCACCTGCTTACATTAAAAAAGACCACATAGGCCACGTACAAACATAAACTAAAAGTAATCATGGCAACGACATGAAAAAGAAAATGGAATTGTGTTCAATATATGATGCAATAAACTGCACATACAAATCACTGAACACGTCAATGCGTTCCGTTGTGCACCTGTGTTTGGATAAACCACGCAATATTTGGCCTGTACGAGGCCCTTTATTTGCAATGTCGGAATTGAAGTGAAAACTGTATCCCCGAGTGCACACGCCGTGTTGTAAATGCAAATCGCAGCACACGCTCTCACGCCCCTTGGAACAGCGGCACAATTGCATACATGCTTGTTTTTCATTAGTATTATTGTAGCTTTTATCAAATATATATTAACTATCTTGTAGTATCCAGATTTTATTGCCCCAATGCATTCAATTTTCAAGATTATGCAAAATTCCTTTTTTCTTCCCATACCCACAAGTAATATGATTGTGATTAACTTTTAGAATTCATATTTATCGTTCAATACATACAAACGATGCTAACATGGAACTGAGTCAATTAGCCTAACAAAAATTCAATTTCATGGTAAATTTTCATGGAATTTTCGCGTTCGGCCAAAATATTATTAACGTTCAAATTGTTATCCTAAAAAAAGAGGCTTAGTGAAAAATTGAAGTTAAGAATCTTCCCATACTGTATTATTTATAAAGTGTATTTTATTTCAGTATGTCAATTCGATGTAGATGTGGGCAAATGTCCTTCGATCCATGAAGACCCCTATCAATAACCATTACGTACTTCTGTTTGAGTAGCTAATACTATAGGCACCTGTACTGCATAATATCGAGATAAGTGTTTAATAGACAAAACATGGCGTTATTTGGAAACGGCAGTTTGATTTTATGAGGTCCTTTGGAAATTTATCGTCCGCTAGTTGCTAATATCAATTTATACCGTATGGCGCTTGGATACACGTTATGTTCACCTATGTTATGCCACGCCTAAACTACTCTGCTGAACACGCAAACCGCTTCAGTTCATTCTCGTCGGAATAAGAAATGGTCCAAACGTTGACATACTAGATTACATTGTACTGAAGGACACGGGTTTTAAAGGTGGTAGAGCCGTTAAAGCTCGCCCGGGGCGGCACCACCGCCACCCTCATAACCTGCCTTAAAGTAACATGTTCTTCATGTATTGAGTTTCATTACACGTTATTCCTCAAGAGTTCCTATCTTAGTCCTCAAGAGTAAGAACGCATCCGCGTCCATCCTGACATAGAACTTCTGTTCTATTTGAGATTGGACGTGGTTGTCTATGGGCTGCAGTGATCACTTTCATAATAAAAAAAAACATTACCGCCCTTATAATCCGGCTAGAATCAATTTTTGTATTTTGGATTAGAGAGAGGTTAAGCTGTATGCTATAATTACATGGGAGCCGATGATTATAATACTCGGGAGTCTACTTACGACCTCAAGACATTGACATCTTCAGTCCCGTCTGAGATTGTTTGTGAATATCAACGGGCAGCAGCGACCACATTACATCAGTTGGTCTACTCGTCTCAGATAAAAAACATTGTGAATTGTTCCATAATAAAGCTCGACATATTAACTATTTAATCACGGTAAATTCGTAGTAAATTTGCCTTGATTTTTCATTATGCCTGCATTGGTTACCTGCAAACGCCCACCACTTCCAACTACACACTAATTACTTCACAATCCGTTGATACTGCATTGGAACAAGTGTAAATAAAATGAAGTTTTATTTTGGGTTTTTAACGAAACACCTTATATCAACAAGAATGTTATAATACAACAGATTGTAAATTGCTTTATTAACTTTATCTATATTCATGATTTATTTATTACCTTTCGATCAATTTACGAAAAACATTATAAGATATGATAATATATATGTATGTATATTTATTTACAAGTATAAATACGAACACAAACGGTCATATCATTCAAAACATTACCTACTATATTTCAAAATATAATACATAATTTTTCGTCTACTTATAATAATTACGTCTGATATTTGCTTATGCAATTAAACAACTTTAGTTCCTTAGGATTTGAGTAATTTGTGTAATCCACGGAACCATATTTTTTGACCAACAGAAGTACACTTTATAGTATCCATAAATAATTAAACAACGAATTTAACAGATTCCACGTAACCCAAAGGCCTTAAGACCACAGCTAAAACCTATTTCTTCCAGACAACCTTTAGAAATTTATGTAAGGACGAAAAATAGCGTGCAAATAGCTAAGAAAATAAGATTTAAAGGTGGGAGCACTACAGTTCGATCGGGGAGGTACTGCCGCCGCCCTCATAATCCGCCTTAACGCATTACTTGTATTTCGGTTGGAGAGGCGCGGTTGCCGGCTGCACTGAAGCTAGGCGACCACCTTAATCCTCAGGAGAAGCAACGTATCTACGTTCGAACTCAGGTAGGATTTTAGTCTTATTTGTGGTTGTACGTGGATGTCTATAGGCTGGAACTACGTAACATCAGGTGGTTTGCATGTTCGTTTGCTACTCTTCTCACATAAAAAGAATAAGCGTTGCAACTTGCTGTTGAACGGAGTGTAGAGTTTGCGCATTTCGGAATATGGATAGGGAGTTCCTATGGCTGATAGGCATATAGTTAGTGGCTACTACCTCCAGCTGGCTACTTAGTAAAGATTTTCCTGTAAAAGGCGTAAAGCAAGGCAAGACTTCCAGTAAAGCACGTGAAATTGCCACGGTGTCATAACCAAAAATATTTAAAGTGTTGTTTGAAATAAGGAGGGGAGTTTGGATTAAATAGTATCCAACAGATATATTGACTGTAAGCATTATTCTGAAAGTGAATGGAAGCTAATTGGGTATGTTTCTATATATACACATGCATGAAATATAGACCTGGTTTCTCCTTTTCCCTATATGTTAAAGGAAAGACAGAACATTTTGCAGTAATGCTGTCGTAGTTTACGTTTATTCATTAAACACGATAGTCGCACCCGAGAACCGGTGAATCTACGAAAATATACATTTTTTAACCGTACGGCGTATGTATGTTAACACGTGGCAGCACGACGATGCGACGGGTCTGCCAATGTTCATAAGTAGGGTTGACAATGATACTGTCAAAAACAGTATTGCACTCTTTTTAGTTATTATATAACTATTTACTGATATATAGACAGACATATAATGTAGCTTTGGTGACAAGGTCTCGTTGACTCATAATATGAAACCATAAAAATGATTTATAATTGATAAGTTCAATAAAAATCTTAAAAATATGTATTAAAATCAGTTGTGTTTTTTTTTAGGATTACTTTTTTATTTTACTTAGCCGAACTTAATACGTATTTTATATTTTAAAAGTTGGCAACCCTATTTATAAGTAATTCGTGCGTTAACACCACGCTACTAATACACCAACTGCTTGTGCAAATACAACGTTTACACTGCACGTTATTATGGCATGACATCTCGTGTTTGGAGAAATTATTCTTTACTGCTATTGCAAGTTTTGTGATTTTAACGTTAAACGATTTCCTTTTCCGTTAAATTCTGTATTATAAAATTTTAATTCAAATATTTTATTTCATTGTAAGGTATTTTACATACACTTAAGGTACAATGTAAAACTAGTACATTGGCTTTGAGCGCCCTGTAAGGTAAAGTTGACCGGGAGAAAAACTACCCGGCACTCTTTTTAAATCAGTCCTAGAAAAATAAACATTACACAGTACAACTTTAGAAAGATGGTGAGCACACGAGACAGCTAATCGTATGTGTCAGAATCTTCCCACTGTCATCTGCATACAATTTCGAGTAAATCAAACTAAGAAATTTCAAGGAATCAAAGAACGACGAGTACGATACAATCTATCATCCACTACCAAGTAGCATATAAATTGTTAAAAGTAGATTAATATACGATAATTATTAATATATTTTCTCATTCTCAGACAAAATATTGTGAATCTAAAAGTTGTATTTGTCTAAATGGGTTAATTAACAACCGCATTAGGCACCTGGAGCAAATAACTCCTAATAATTATGCTTCTCAAATATTGTGTAGTAAAACTGTTTCGTTATTTAAATATTTGTTTTTGTTCAGAATACTATTTAAATGTTATAATATGTTATGTTTCTCTAGGCCAAACTTCATGACACGACCAAATTCATTTACGCGTAATTTTTTAATGTCATCCAATAATTATACGTTGGTCACACTAAGCCCCAAAATGTAGCAACATCTACGAACTTCAATTATCTATTCATCTCCAATTGACATAATATCGTTATCTTATAATACCTACGACTAAAATGTAACAACATCATCAACATCTACAACTGGTTTACTTGGCTTAAACATCAAATGAAACACTTCGATTTATAAGACATATTTGTAAAGTTAAGCTGCATGATAGTGGAACTTGTACAGTTGGAAGAATCGCCAAAACAATTACATGTGGCAGTTCACCATTATATATACACTCAATCATAACCACATGGAGCCATTCAATAGTTTCGCTGTAAAGGTAGTTGACGCACATATGACTTGAACAAAGTCGTTTTCAGGGTTAGCGACGATCAAAGAATTTATTATTATATTTTATTTTTAATATTATAACTATGTTTTAATTATTGTTTTTTATAATTTAATATAGTTTAGGTTAATTTTCAAAAGCAAAAATGTCTTGTTTTGCGATTTTGGTAAACAATTTAGCAAATAAGCTTTCATGCAACATACAAACAAACCAATATATATGTAAACAAGACGATATAAGTACATTCGTGCGTCGGACAGAGGGCCTCCGCACTCAGCCTTGTAACACTTAACGAGCAATCACATTTGCAGTTAAGCGCCAAATTATGAGTTATACGTTACGCTATAAAATTATGAATTGCCTAATAAAAGAAACACAATTCAAGCTACATATAACCAGACTATAAATATCTAATTTGTTCATTTTGACAAGTTTATAAACGACATATGTAGCGACGCTCTATTTATAAATTTCTTAAACGGTCTAAGCTAATTCCAGTAATAACATCTGGCAACGATAAAAAATATTGTGCTTCTAAAAGGAAAACATGTGTTGATTTAAGAGCCTTGAATTTTTAAAGTCTGTTCAATTAATAATAATATTGATATAACCATAATATCTACATAATATATATATTATTGAAAAATAAACTTAAGAATATTTATAATTAAAATATCTTGAGTATTGAGAACTCCTGTTAACGCAACCGTATCTAAATGTATTTCATTGACTATATCCATTGTTTAGGATCATTGTTATCTAGTTAATTACCACATGGCCATATGTGAATTGTTCTAACGTATTTATTTTTGATTTAGGATTGAAGTAATCAATATAATACTTATGATTTTTTCTATAAACCTCGTGTCTCGCACACATGATACAACCTGTTCCCAATTGTAAAATCTAATAGGACTATTCATTAAAATGACCAATTTCTATACAACTTTTCACCCCCTATTTAGCTCCCTGAAAGAATGAATTTTTCGAAACTCATTGATACTGTCACTCATCTACGTTATATGCATATAAAGAACAGCCGGGGAACCAAGTTTGAATTAATGTTACAATATTATTATGTAGATTTTTAAGTGTACCTAATAATTAGATTTACATGATAATTATTCTGCTATATTTTCCACGCCTTTATGGACAAGTTAAAATATACTAACACATTGCTTAAAAATTCATTCTAGACATTCAATATAACGTAGCGCCACTGTATTAAGAGAGTCAGGTGCCCAATCGCCGTATACGTCCGTTTCACGTAATACGTGGTAAGAACTACAGGTCCCCTACTGTAAGGCCCGTGGGGGTGTCTTCGGTGCATGACACAAGTCCCGCACGGTTGTCCTCTGTTAAAATGATTCTGTTGTTTGTGATAGCACTAGGTATACAGACAGTTCGACAGAATCGCAATCAACGTAATAGGAATCTTTTGTTGCGACAGACAAGACTGACTGAGCGTATTGTACTGACTAATGACAACCGGCTAATTATTACCAATATTATGCTATTATTGTTTTTTAGACATCATGAATATAAGTGGTAATTACGGAAGTTCACTCAACATTATGAACTGTTCGATAAAATATTGTAATAGTCGCTGTAATCACAACTACCACCAACTATATGTCGTATAGATATATTAAGCAGATGTGAAAAAGTATATGTACAGCATAGAAACAGCACTACGTTTCATTAAGTCAGGATATAGGTAAGGATATAATCATAATATTTCGATCATATCCATATGTGATATCAAAAGGGATATAAGTTGTGTAGACAACATATATTGTACAGTCATGTGTTATCAAGGAAAACAGATTCAAAAACTCATGGAGTATGATTCCAAGTACATGGGAAGTCTTAAAACTACACCATATATATGTATATCTAGTTTGATTAGTGTGGAAGAATATGTAATTAAACAATTTTTGATTTTATAGAAATGTAATTTCTTCGTAAAGTTTCGCAAACCATGCATACGTAATAGTGTGTATAACATATTGTGGTATGTGCGTGTTTATTAGGTTGATCTTATAAGAACATTGTGAAGATATTACTGTAGGTATGGGGATAGCCCCAGAAAAATCACACTACATTATAACCATGGTACCATGATAGAGCATCTAATACTTTAATATGTAAATGCAGATGTTCCATAAGATATTGAATTTAAAAACAAATGTGTCATTTATAACTAAATACAATCCTCAAACGGATAACGGTATATAAGAATATAGATAAGAACACAGCACATGTAGAAATATAGAGGGCGCTTCGGGCACCAGAAGCGCCTCTTCAAAGATTTAACCAAATATATAGTTAGCAATTTATTCCATTAAACTAATACGGCAATCTAGTGTTACAATCATAATACCAATCACATCGCTAAATGACAATAGAAAGGGCCAGGAACAGAGAGTCGTCCGTGTACCGCGACGTATCCGCATATAATGCATCACCAGCCAGAACTACAGTCCCTTTTTATAATAAGTTTAGGTACCTAAACAAAATAGGCAGGTGGGGCGATCAGGTGATGTCGTCCGATCCGATGACAACATTGTTTCCAATTTACCTTATTTTTAGCGCAACTAACCTATTTTTCATGAGAGCGACAACACTAATTACATTAAAAACCTTCATTAAACAATCTACAAGAAGTACATTCCCATGCGGCATGGTGCCAGGAGCATTCGCCGCATTCTCGCGCTATGTACCATGTAAAATTCTTGAAAGTCTCTAAGAGGAGAAACGCCTCTAGGACAGTGAAAGATACTAGTATTTGGCGAGCTAACTTTATCCACAGAATACTTCGACTGGGGAGATACAACCACCGCCCTCATAATCCGCCCTAAAGCAGTTCGTGTGTTTCGGTTGAAAACATGTAATTACCAGCTACATTTAAACGAAACGACCAACTAATTTCTGAAGTGAAGCAACTAATCTATGTGCGACGTCAAGCTAACTTTAGGCCAGTTTGAAGTTGGACGTAGATGACCATGGGCTGCAGAGATCATTTAACATCAGATGGCGTGCACGCTCGTTTGCTACTTGTCCAACATAAAATATATAAAAGGACAGCGATCACAATGTAAACCCAGGTGAACGTATGCCCGTTTGCTACTTGTATGAAATAAAATAAAATATTGTATACATTTCAAGGGACCGACAGACATTACTTGAAATTTGTAAAAATATATTTGACAACATCGTAGTAACTGTCTGCCAAGTTTTAACCTATCTAACTTTGCAGACTCGTGTGAGTTTCTGTAAAAAGTAGTAAAATGACGTTTTTACGAGATTTCTGAATAAAAAACCACCTAGAAAAATGAGTATACTTACATGGCTAATGTTACCTTAATACTTAGTAGCTTAGTATTTAAGGAGTATTTAAAATAATATGGCAAATATATAAATATAAAGTTCTATGTTTTTTTTTTTAACTTTACAGTTCTTTTTATGCGAGATGAGTAGAAAACGAGCAGGCAAGCTACCTGATGTGAAATAGTTGCTACAGCCCGTAAACATCCACATGCAACCAGAACTGAATTTCTATCTGAGTTCGTACGTATGTAGATTAGTTGCTACTAGACGTACGAGTCTAGTTGCAATCGCACCTCGCCAAACGAAACACAAGAGTTGCTTCACGGGCAGCGACGGTATCTCCCCGGTTGAAATATAGTACGTAGCATGTCTGACCTCACACGCGACATAATTAACCTTTTGTTAGATACGAAACTAGCCTGGATTCATAACCAAACAATGTATTCGTAGATATTTAGTAAGCAAATGAGCAGCAGTTTAATATAATTTTACGAGAGCAGTAAAAAGGGACTTAATGACCTAGGGCGTCGTTGGGACCGCGGTGGACGGGAATATCCCAATATCCTGAAAGGATTTTGTTTTGTGTCTACAGATTTTAGTCGTTGCTATGTTTTTATTACCTATTTCTATCTAGAGAGTGTATCAATGCTATACTCTAGCAAAAGTTTCACTATATTGAGGAGTTACATTGTAATCTTTAGGACCTGGAATGCATATGTGATCGCCTTGAGGTATAATTCTTGACCTCTATGAAGTTGCTTACAAATTATAGTCCATAATTTTATAATAAAATTAAAATTAACGCTAGAAGGTGTTTTGATAACTTAGAACAGAATAAGAACAGAAGAATAGAGAAAAGTATATGTTTTCTAAATTTCACTCTTGTGCCATATGGCAGCGTATCAATGTGTTAAAGTTGATAAACCTCTTTTATTTTCATCTGCAGTGGTTTTATGAGCACATCTGTTTTCTCTCATAGCAGCAAAGTAGCCCTCTCACCTCTCCTTTACCATAGCTCTTTTTCTCTTTAATCGGCTTCAGGCGGGAGTAAAGTGACTTCAGTGTAGAATAAAGGAACATGTAAGCCTTGATATAAGGTCGTTATTCCTTATTTATTAACGGTGAGTACAAAAATGCATTACATTGTACCTGTGAACGTCAACGATTGCCTAACATCTGATAGGTTACAGGTTCGTTTGCTGTTCTTGTACCAAAACAAACATATAGATGACCATGACGTTGCGTTGATCATTTAATTTTTGATCGAATTGCATTGATAAATGTAGCCTTTTGTTATTCTTACATACTCGTATTAGAATAGCATTATAAGTATGTGATACAATGGATGCAGGTGTCGTTGTGGTGTTGCCCTGTACGTATATATAGTATCTAAACTGCTTTCTTACAGTACGGTACATGTATGAAATGAAACATCCAAGGTTTTAGCGGTCCTCAGCGAGCAACAAACTTAAAATATTAAGCACAAATTTAGCTCGATAAGGCGATCACCAAATTGTTTGTTTAATATTCTATCTCCATTTAATCAATGACTGCCGTTAATCCAATTAGCTTATAGTTACCAGAATCAAACAATGAGCCTTCGGACAAATTATTACAATCAGTTATCCCTTCGCATTGTTACCGAAATATTTTCCTAATGAAATCGAAACGTATATAATAATGTTTTGTGTAGATAGATAGAACTAGTAATACCAGAGAGGGGGTATCGATAATTCGACCGGGGAGGTACCACCGCTGCCCTCATAATCCGTCTCGAAACGACTTGTATTTCGATTGGAGAATCGCAGTTAAGATTACAATCAATCTGAGGTTTTGCGTGGTTGTCCGTGCGCCGCCGCGACTCCTTAACATTACTCCTTAACTTCTATGGAAGTTCATTTGAAATAAACGTACAACAAGTACGATACGTTAATTTTACGTATATATTTCGATCCAGTTGAATGGATTGAATTACGATCCAATGTAACCAACACTTTATGTATGATTGTGTGTGTATTGAAGACTTTTTAGTATGACTTCGCCTATTGTGACACCGATGTCTGTCTTATGTTGAAATGTTAAACGCTCTTTGTCCTAAATCTAGGGGGAGGCACGAAGAAGGAAAACTTACACTTAACACAAATAATACTTGCTTATTGGATAAAAGTGACAGCTTACCCATAATATAAAAATATATTATTGATCGGACTATCTTATAATAGGTACTAGGTAAGTCTCTGGTCGCCGATTTAGTTCGACGCTGTGATGCAGGATCCTGATTATATATAATATAAGTGGACTAACATGTTCATTTACTACTTTATTCTAGAAAACAGGGTCTTGTTGCTTTGTACCATTTTTTATTATTCTGAATATTGATAAACACTATTCACTATTAATTTCTTTTATTTAATTATGGAACTCTTCACTCGGAAATAACAAGTATTAAAACAAAAAATTGTTTGCAGGTGTCATGGATCCGACATCGCGACCTACATATCCTGACGGTGGGCGGCTACACGTACACGTCGGATCAGCGCTTCCAGGCCACGCACTCGCCGCAGACGGACGACTGGACGCTGCAGATCAAGTGGGCGCAGCAGCGCGACGCCGGCGTGTACGAGTGCCAGGTGTCCACGCAGCCCGTGCGCTCCTTCTTCGTTACTCTGCACGTTGTCGGTGAGTCGGCGCTTTGCTTACATTGCATTGTATAAGAGTACATCATACATTGCGAGTGCAATCCGGACAGTCCGGACATTCCGCCATACAAATGATGAACAATAATTATTCCATTGTTTTAGAAACCCAGAAAAATGTGAACAGATATGCGTGTGTATAGGTCTACAATATTATGATAATTTAAAATAAATGATACCTGACAAGAATCGTCATGAATGTATTTATAGACATGTAGTTTATAGAAATAGATTTACGGGAAGAAATTTCAAAGAAAACCCTTTAGCCGAGAACTATCTCTTCAAATATTTTTTTGAAATTTCGTATTTCAAAAAACAAATGGAGATGTAGGCGTCAATATCAAATTTTCAGGAACATAAAACAAGAACAACTTAAAAGTTTAGTTTGTAATTAAGTGGCGTTATAAATTTCGCGTTATTGAAATGTAAAAGGTACATCATTAATTTTCTATGAATAAATACTGTGTAGAAATGCATCCCATTGTTTTTTATAATTACAAAATTCGGCTTACTTAAAAAATATGTTTTTAACATACATAAAACAAATGAGTCATTTATTTTACATGATAACAAAATAAGAGTTTTCCTTCACCTTCTGGTATGAACCCACGTACTTGGTTTGTTATGATATTATAATGTAATCTATTACATAGTATATCGATTGCAACTTAATAAAAACACTATTTTGTAATGAGGCCTGCTCATTTCGCTTTGATCTAAAGCCTTTATGAATATTTTAGCATAATCGGCGGCACGCCTCAGCATAATTATCAATATCCCGCGGCAACGTAAAAGTAGCATCAATTTATTTATGCAAATTAATATAACATTGTCCGCATGAAAATGAACAATTAGGAAATATAGTAACTAGCCTGAATTTTCCGAATATTCCCCAGTTTTGTTTAAAACCTCCGCCTTCGTTCACATTTTAACTCGAATAAGCCTGGAGGTTTTACCGGCTGAATTCTATAACTAACTATGAGAAAATTTTCACAATGTTTTTACATGGCTTTATGTTAAAACCGTTTTATTGTATCGCGTCCGGGTATGCGACCCGTGGCTCCCGGCGGCCATTGCCGCGGCGCAATTTAACATATTTATCGCGTCGCGCGCAAAATTAATCTCGCGAAGCACGCGGCGATTTGTTGCGAGCCGCCGACGATTGTGTGACGCTAAATAAACGAATCCGAATGCGGGCAGCCACAGATTGGATGATATGCAAACAAAAAAAACTGCTTGCACTATAGTGCTACAACTCTCCTTTTTTGTGACACTTCTGTCGGATCCTTTTATAGTTGGCAATAATTTATTATTTTTAATTATAATATAGATAGTTATACTTTTTATCATACATACTGATTTACATTTTATTTGTTATATATTTTAGTACGTTAATTCCACATTTTCCCCACGAAATATGAGCTTAGATACCCCCTATAAAGCATATACACGTTTTCAAAATTTCAACAATGTGATAACAAAACGAAGTTTTTGTATTCTCGTGTAACGACACTACCGGCACCTCAATTTCAATCGCTTAGTTATCATTAATCCCATGGACTTAAGGACTTAAGTAGGTATTGAAGATAGATAGTATTGGAAGTGTTGTAACAAATCGATATCAGAATTTATTTTAGAATAATGGAGCATTACAAGCTTTCACGTAGCAGAAGAATGGTTTTCTCATAATTTGGGTTGCAAGTAAGCAGCAAAGTGGTGCGCGAGCAGGGAGGTCAACGGCGGAGCGCGGAGCCTGGCGCGCGGCCAGCGCCCTAATGTCTTGTGCGGAAAGCAGGTCAATAACGTTTCTCTTATTGAATGCCACTCGAAACGGAACAATCTGCGTGAAATGCACAAGTGAGGTAAATTGGAAATTCAGGTGACGTAAACACTTTTACACCGGACCGAGCTCGTACAAGCCGTTTCTAGCAATGTTCAATTTAGCACTTAATTTTGACCACAACTTTAGCTCGTTCTGTAACCTTTGTTCGTGAAAGCTTATGACCGATTCTCTGCAAAATTATTATTTAAACTGTTCTGTCGTATTGATTTGCCAATCTTGTATTGTTTTGAGAATTTAATTGATAGGATAATAAATACATACACTAAATACGTTTTTTATTAAGCTCTCATAGGTAGCGATACAATTATGACTAACTCGAGTAGGACAACAATTCTTTATGAATTCATTTATATGCATACAAATACATACATACAAATACATACATACAAATACATACATGTAAATCAATAAGTGATACCGTAGCATCAAACGAGATACCTATACATAGATATATATAGCCGTATAATACTTCTATCGAATTGTTACTGTATTTTTCAAAAAACAATGTTACTGCTATTTTGTAGCCTCAAGTAATGACTTGGTTCTGACCTTCTATAAAATCGTGTGTTGTCTAATTTGTTACATGATTGATGTATCAGTGTTGTTGTGGTGCCCACAGATTGCGACGAGATCTACCAGCGGATGTTCTCGGACGGAGGTCTGTTTGTGTGTGCGTTTGTCATGACATAGGAATGTGTGAACGAACACTAACCCATATAGCGCAAGTTATAGGCCACATGTATATACAAAGTTTGTGTCTATTGTAACCACTACAGATTCTAACATTACAAAAGTACTGATTACAAAATATTTTTTTGCATACGATACCTCATTAAGTTAAAATAAAATTTTTGGGATCGTCTCGTAGCTTATAAAGCTATGAGAGATTTTCTTTACAATCTTTTCATTACAATTTACAAAATAAATGCTAAATATTTTTATGATTGATGTAAAAAACTAACCTTTATAATTATATTAAATTCCATTGGCCATGTTAATTTTCATTTTATATTTATTTCTGAATGGTTAAGTTTTAAAATTAAATTCATTTATTTTACCTGAAATTAAAATAAACGGCATGATTTACCGTTAACATACATCGATTCGGACGTTTCGTATGTACCTGCCCTGTTACTCACACTGCGCACCTACATACGTGCATACCCACGTACCGACTGCTTCGTAACGGCGTTGTTTGTCTTCATTAACATAGCGCCAGTGCGAAATGTTCTGATTTATTTTCGATTATTCCGCCCGTGCTTTTAACTTTTTGAGTGGTTTTATACTAACGACAAGACTAACGATACGACTGGCCGTGATTAACAATTGTAGTACTTAATATAACCTGGAGTTTTATGGTTTTGAAATTGGATTGATGTGTAATAATTATTAATAATTAGGACATTTTTTATTAATTACTCAGTAACTTCGAATAAAAATATACCTAAAAATCAAACTGTTTAGCTGTTATCGAATTAATTCATTCCTTGTAATAAATAATTGCTTTATTTGCTCTGCCGGTATTTCAATTCCAAATATATAGTACGCTAACTTTTAAAAAGGGCAATAATACATTTTTATATTGTTTATAACACTTTTTTTACCATAAACAACATTTTACTATTAATTTTACTTTTAATCTGAATAACTCTGTAGCAATAATGATGTCAGTTAGAGCTATATTTTATTGAATATAAAGATACGTTTTATCGTGTCGTAACTGTGAAGTGTGAAACATCTTAACTGATTTATAGTGATGTTGCGCGCTGTTCAACGGCTTCCGACACTGAAATAATGCAGGCTTTTATCAATAATAATTAATTGAAGCTCCGTAATGACGATGTAGCTGATAGCTTGTTACTGCAGAGCTTTGATTCCGGTTCGTTATTTAATAAACATGATAGTATTTTTATGTAATAGAGGTAAAACGAGAGCGCAGCTCATTGTTTTTATGAAATTGAAGTAAAAAACGAGCTTGCAATCAACCTTTTGGAAAATACTCATTGCCGCTCGTGAGCTGGTGACCTATTACCATTATTGAAATACAGACCTGTGAAAGTCATAGAGACGTCGTATAATAAAATAGTGTCCTGTCGGCTCTTTGAGTATGGAACGTCATTAATTAATGCCAAAAGTCGGCGGACTACCTTATAGGAATTATAATCGACCTTAAAAATTCCATCGCTACCCTCATAATACGTCGTAAAGCAATTCTTGCGTTTCCGCTGGCTTCACTTACAAGCAAAGTAATCCTCTTAGTGTTCAAGAAGGGAGCGCATCTACGTACGTACTTAGATAGGCCTCCAGGCCCGTTTGAGGTTAGATGCTCAAAAGATCTATAGCAATCGCATAACATAAGATAACATACACACTATATTACTACATTTCTAACCGTAGTGTTCAGTATTTAGAAAACAAAATGCAAGAGTCCCTTAGCCTAAAAAAATTATTTTCCAAGTCAAACAACTTTACAAAAAACACTTAGGACTGTCAAACATAATTACAAACTTAATTTAATATACTTCGTGCAAACCTCTTAAAAAACGGGGCAATGAGCTTAAACCTTTTATAGTTTTTCCGAACTCCGGCCGCCCGGGATCGAGATAGCGCACGGAGCGCGCAGCGGAATTGCCGGGATTCATTAAAACTTGACGCTTGTTGTTTAAACGTTGCTGTACGAAACTATAAATACGATGGTATTAGAATCAAAACAGAGTAGCCTCTAAGCTTGCTTCAATCCTATATAACAAAATGCACTACATTTATTCATACTTTAGTTACATGTTAAGAGAATCAACAATTTTTTCCGTCTTTTTTTACACATGCTTATACCTACAACCAATTTGATCTATAAAATACAATCGGCGATGCACCTAACCTAATCTAACCTGATATTGCCGGCGTCTATAGGCAACGGTAACTACTTTCCACTAAGTGGCCCGTCTGCCTTTTCGTTTGACTAATCTGTAAATGTATATAGCTCAAATCACCTCCAAGCACAATGACCATGAAATTCAGACAAACAGACGGATGGGTGGACGAACAGACAGAGAGACAGATAAAGGGACAAACGGATAGACGTTTACCTACGGAATTAAAAACCTTCCGGATAACACATAGATAAGATTTCACTAGGTCAATATTGTTAAGTGACTTTTTACGTTTCAGCATGTGTAATTCGATACACAATAGATTCCACGTGAAAGAACAATTCTACGAATTATTTGTGACAAACATGACCTTAAAAAGCTAATCAAGTGAAGAAACAGAAGTAGAACACGGCCGCGGGAACGGGGCGCACGCACCATTTATTCGTCTACCAAGAAACAGGCTTACCGCTGTCATAGCCGTGGTTAATGTATCGTCATTTGTTCTCACTAAACACAATTACTGTGTATCCCATTTATGACATTATAAAATTGTTACTCATCTCTCTGAACGTAATACATATTTTGAATAGATATCGTTAGTGAGACCACCACAGAGAAATCCCTCCTTAAATCAAATTATGGTATCTGCCATAATCTTAAAACGACCAGTTTAGGACCGAGCACTCTGTAGTACAAGGAAATCCAAAATTTATACAAGCATAAATATCATAATAAATGAGTGAGTAAAATCTTATATTAATGCATTGTCACGTGTGAAGCCATAGCCTGAACTAAAACAAATTTAATGTTTGACAACTTACGTATAAATTTTAAGGAGATACTCGTAGTAAAGTTGACGTTTAAGATCGGAATCGAAGGGCGACAAGCGTCGTGCACGCGCGGAGTGCCGCTCGTGCCAGAGGTGCCAGAGGTGCCAGACGTGCCAGATGGCATCAAGCCGCCATATATCACAGATTCAATGCAGCGAGAAAGCCAATACTCGGACTGGTGGACGTCGAGACAACAGACAAGATTGTGTTTGTCTTTTGACTTTATCCGATATTCTTTGCATTATGTCTTGAAGGATATTATTATATACGGTCCTTATACGGTCGAATGAACTGATTATTTTACAAACATATGAAAACATATGAAAACAAGATTTTGAATATGATCTTAGATTAATATAATTGATGTTTCAATACATTATTTATTTTTATAGATGGGTATGTCAAGTTGTGTTTGCCGGAAGTCATTTTGTTCTTATAAATTTTTTTGAAAGAGTAGAAATGTAATTCATATGAAAGAATCTTGATCCGCCGATCAAAGTATAAAGTTAAACATCGGGAAACCTCAGGGCACACAACTTTCACACACTTTTCTATATCATTATAAAGAAAAAGCAAAACTTCAGTTAAATTATAACGTAAAATGTATTGAAAAAAACACATAAATATTATATGACTTCACTCTCGACATTTATTATGTATTTATATAGTCTATAAGTTATGAAATATAGCAGCAAAATTCACTTCCGTATTGGCAAGTTGGTCGACGCAACTAAGTCACCAGATTACTTAAATGTTCCTCGAGAAGCTCCGTAAGCTTCTTACGATACGTCATACCTTTTACATTAAGGCTTTGGCGGAAAGGCGGTGTTGGCGCATCGGCAGTTATCAAGAAGACGAAAAGCAAAAGATGCGGGCTAAGAGGTATGTCTTTGTTAAAATTTAATAAAACCATTAACAGGCCCACTGTGTTTGTCTGTTTTGCAAATCTATTCGAAGCTCACGTTAAATATAATACATATTACATAGTTAGTTTACAAATATAAACTCAGATTGATGATTGATCAGTGATGATTTAAAAAAAAAGATTACGTACAGAAGACACTATTGTTCTAAACTTTATTATAAAATGCATTTCGTTTCGAGTGATTAGTGAGATGGCGAAAAGTTTATTAGATTTAAAGGTTAGCTATTGAAGAAATGAATTAAAAATATTAAAAGTCGAACCAGAACACGGCAGAGCTGTATAGTGGTACAGCTCTTGCCTCCACTACTGTACAAGCAAGTATTGTATTTAGCGGCAAGAGTTAAATAGTACCTTACAAACCTTCTATCTATTTCCTGCTTCCCGCAAAGGCCTGTAATTAGACAGCTCTACGATGATCGATCGGATTAATATTAATGTCGTCCCCCATACATTACCGTAATAGTGGCGCTTAATCAGTGGATGGGATAATGGCGCGATGATGTATGAGAATCATTGGGCGGCGCTTGTCTTTGATATTTGGGCAGGTACTGTGCTATTTTAACATTAATAACGTTGACGAATTGTGTTGAATAGAATCACGTTTTTTATGACAGAAGAATAGCAAACAAGCATGCAAATCAGCTTATGTTAAATACCACAAACACGACCGAAATCCTATCTGAGCTCGGACGAAGATATGTTGTTACTTCTGAAGACTAAGATGGCCGCCTCGGTTCAAAGTGTAGCTGGCAACTGCACTTCTCCAATCAAACATAGTAATGTTTTAATTCACCATGTTTATGAGGGCGACAGAGGTACTTCCTAGGTTACGTTCTTCCACCTTTAAAACCTTTACTAACGTAGGTATTTCGAAATTTACACGAAAGTGTTATTATTATATGCATATGTTATGATAATTTTGGTGATAAAGTCCACGTGGACGTAGCTTAAGTAGAACCTAATATTTCGATTCGGTAAAGTTAAGCAAAAATCCATAATTCCATGCGTGCTTCCTACGTGCTACAGGGCCCAATGTTGAGGAGTCGATCCCAGTTATGTAGATGTGAAATAAAACTCTTCAGGGGCACAGTGTGTGGTTTCAAAATATCCGACAGACGAGTCACCCACTAATCCTGAATTTGCACTGAAGGCGCAATGAAGTTTGATCTGAGCCTCTTAAAGTTGCAGATAGAGCCCCTTGCCACCATTTTGGTTTGTCACTTTATATTAGGCTAACTTAAGATATTTGCAATTTATTTTCAAAAAATATCTACGCGTACACTTAGGGACAAACGATTGTGGTTTACAATAAGAGATATCAGTTTCACGACCCACGACCCAAGCTAGAAGCCGCACGTAGCCACCACATCGCCCGTTCGGGTCCTGTGATCACAGGAACCCTGACCGATAGCCTATAATTATCCAGCTCGGCTAATCGTTCCTCTAGTGATCTATTGGATCAATATTAATGACCTCCCGCACATTACAATACCTACACATTACGGTAATAGTGATTCTGCGTTAATCAATATATGGGATAATGGCATGATGACGTACAAGGCGCTTTTATAATAAAGAGCATTACGAGTATTTACTGGATGCATTAGTAAAATAAGACCGACATAAATCTTTACGACAATTCAATCTTCCTACTCGGAATGCTGATTGTCGCTTTCCGTGTCCAACTAAATAAAAAAGTATATATTTTATAATTGTATCATGTGTATGATTATGTCACATTCTATTTACTCGGAACCTATTAGCACTACATGGATAACATTTGAAATTATTAACTATATTTTTAGATCTATAGTAGAAAATACGTCATCGTCGCTCAATCGCTTACTTATAATTAAAAATGTTGAGAAATGCTTGTTAGTACAGTTTAAAAAGAACGGTAGTGTGGAGGATGTCTAAAGTAGATTGTGACATAAAAGATACTTTTTTACGTTTTACTCTTTACTTTATTTGACCTAAAGTACCGACGCGTACTTAATAAGCTCTTGACGTACTTCAGAGAGCCAACGCAATCTTCCAAGATATAACAATCTCAACATCCTATAGATTATGTTACAAACATAATTGGAGACTTCAAAACGTGGATTCATAAAACAAGCGCTTAATTTATTTAATTGACATAGTGTTTCTACGATGTTTGAGACGAGCAAACGAATTTTTAAATAAGCAAATCTATGTAGTTGTCACGTTCAATTTCTAAAACAATGTGTTTGCCGCATTACAAATAATTCCCAGCGCACAATGTCCTCTTGGCTTAGGTACACGAAACACAAGACACGTAGAAACAATCACACATTTCTCACAAAGATCCTGTCTTCAACGCAAGTAACCTAAAACCCAGGCCTTGGCAACAGGAACTCGACCTCATTCTCCATGTCACTACATAGAACACTGGTCTCAGCACTAGAGAGGAAATAGCACTAGCGAGAATTTTCATAATTATTGAGACACCAAGTAACTGTGATCAAACGTTTAAAATGTATTTGAAGATGAGATAATTTGAAAATTGCTTGATAAGCATTTAAAATTTCTCCTTATTCGGCTTTAAGTACTTATAAATATCGAATTTGAATTAATTGGAACTATTCATTCGTAGTCATACACACATGCTTACACAACTCTCAACAGGCCCGGGAACGCACACGCATAAACACACGCACGCACATGCAACTGGTTTTGTTTAATTAAATATCTTTTAATAAAATCTTTTAAAGATATCATTTTAACTACCAGCAGTGGAACTAGTGGTTTACTAAAATATACAGGACGCCTTTTGTTATTCTTTTACGCGTTATTAAATATTCCCCGGAATGAATGTCTGGGAATATGTACCCGGGCTCCGAAGAGCGTGTGATGGATACGTGACGGATACGTGACGGATATGTAACGCGTTCAACGCGTTCACGGGTCGTTGACGACGTTCTAAACGCAGAGTTTTGGAATATGCGAATACGTGTAGAATTGTTGATGAGATTTGTAAATGCCATGCCTCGTGTATTTTAAGAGAAATACATGAAATGTTGCCATTGACAGACATTTATTGAAGCAGATACTCTGGGAAATTAATGTCAACAGCAATAAAACTCAAGGAACTCTTTACTGAGAACCATTTACCATTTTTTAACGTATTATATGTTTTGCCAGAATGCATTCGTAACGAGATATTATGACGAAAGATATATAATTGTCACAATATGGGGATTTCTAACACCATTTTGACTTCCTCGTTATCCAAAGAAACCAAAATGCATATAACATTTTACAAAATAGTACATTAATATATGAAGTCAGTAGCCTCAACGCGTGTGACATGTTCAAAAATTGAAATTATGATATATCACTCTTTTATATTAAATAAGAGATGGTCGCCCATCTTTTATTGTCTACATAAACTCAAAATAACTTTTCATACATTACGACAAGTGGCTTAATAAAAAGTTAGTAGCTATTCATTTAGAAAAGTTGAGTGGGATGCGTGACGTGTAAGCTTATACATGTTCACGGCACGTTGAAGACATTATATCCAGTGTTTTGTACTTCAAGCACTCGAATATTGTTGAGCGGGGCGATTGCGGGCGGCGGGCGGCGAGCGGCGGGAATCCGGCGGAATATTCGCTGGAGGGATTTGTAAATATCACGCGTCTTTACTTCAATTCTGTTCGACGAGGTTTTGCGCTCATTAAAATCGTAAATCATGAAGGCGTTATAAACATAAAGATAAGGTCTCCTTCGCTTTTATAATTTTATGTGGTGATATTTTCTTAAGTAAGATTTATATATTTTAGGATATTGAATAAAGATGAGCTTTATTTTTAATCAAATTTAAAATATAAGTGGGTATGTATGGATGGGTACTCTGAAACCCTCTGGTAAACTTAATGTTATAGCAAGGGAAATCGACTAAAATATTATGTCCAAAATTTATTCCAAAATTGATGTTTTGGACAGTTATTTTTCCTTAATTTAGGACTTCCGTGTTATTTAAGCTTACTAGACACAAAACAAAATGACGACGTGAAAAGCGCTCTCTCGAAAGTAGTTTATTGGTTCAATTGGCTAGTTTAAAGATTTTTATTTAGAAATAAATATTCTCACATTCCCAGCGTAATATACATATTTGTTGATCTAAATAGTCGAAACTGTGTTTCTACTAATAACGGCCACTTCACGTGTAAGCTTTACAAGACAAACCATTCATTTTTTAGAATATTTATGAAGTTTTATAATAAAATTTCAAACAACGTTGTACCTTTTTACCTTAAAAGTTTTATTTACTCAAAATTGTGAGCCAATGGCAGTGGACGGATTCTGACACATACAAATAGTTGTTTCGGGTACTTACTGTCTTTGTAACCTTATACTGTGTTATATGTATGTATGACAAATTCAAAAGGAGTGCTTACAGCTGGTCACTCTAGCCCAATAAAATATTCAAATCCGATAAACTGATTTACATCGTAACTTATAACCTTATAATTAAATAAAATATTAATTTGGATTACACGCTCGTTTGCTCTTTCGCATTGGCTTTACAGAAAATAAAGTTTAAAATTTGCGAGTTTCGCAATGGACGGACGGGAATGAAGGACGGGAACGAAGCAGGACGCCGGGTAATGCCGACTCATGCGACGTTATTAATGTAGCCGCCCGACGCCGACGCCGACGGCTGCGGCGTACGCGGCTACACGCGGCTACACGCGGTTACACGCCGACAGCGTGATACCCCGAGTTGCCTTTCAACTATTTTACAAATAACACCTTGAACAACGCTTGACGTGAATGTTTCACCTTTCAAAAGTGGTGTAATTCATAGATGCTAGTTATACGAGACTTTAAAATGATTGATTTTCATGTCGTCATTCTATCGTTGATATCGATAGGTATATATTTATACCATAAAGTAATAATGTCGCAGTAAAGGGATTTAGTTATGTGTGAAGAGTAGCAAACGGCCATGCAAACCACCTGATGTTAAATAGCTGCAGCCCATAGATATTCACGTACAACCACAAACAGGAAACCCTATCTGAGCTCAACGTAGATCCGTTGTTACTCCTGAGGACTAACATGGTCGCCTCTCTTCAAAGTGTAGCCGGCAACTGAACCACTCCAACGGAAACACAAGTAATGCTTTACGGTGGATTATGAGGGCGGCGGTGATACCTCCTCGGTCAAACTACAACTCTCCCACCTTCAAAAATTTATTTCCACCTTCAACATTATTTCGCAGCAGTAACCCCAGCAAGGAGACTTATAAATTGTTAAAATTATTCATGGATTATGTTCACGTAATATCAAATGGTGTTTTCTTATATAGCAACGAAAATTTGTATTGAATATGAATATTAAATGTTAGATCAATTTCTATTAACTTCAAATTTCAAATGTTTTTCATTAAAAAGTATTCTACATAAGTGCATATCTACCGAAAGACATTTCCAGTTATAAATTGTTAATTTTCAATTTCCCGACATTTTCGATATTTAGTTTCCCTTACATATACATAACACACACACACACACAAGTACACACCTACACACACACAAACACGCACACATAACACACATGCTGTCCACTCCACACTTACTTAGTTCTTTGGTATTATATTATTGTCTTGCATATACCTAGTGCTAATATCCATGTATGTTTAATCCAATTAAGATACCCACCTTTGGAAGTGCGAGGTATTCCTATCACAAGTGTCTCCGACTACTTAACAGAAAGCCCCGATTACTAGTTCTATTGATTTTTTCAAGTAAACACTTTTTTTTATTACAATTCTTCACACGCTGTACTTTCGTGTATATAAAGAATTATCACTTTTCATATGACTTTTGCATATTTGAAATTAAATATCATCATACTGAATGAGCACGGATTTCCTTTACATTGCTTAGTTAAGGATTTAATTATAATTAGTTTTAAAGTTTTCATGTTGTTGATGTAAATAAACAAATTATTTTGACCTTAATTTTTTAAGTGAGAAGAGTAGCAAACAAGCATGCACGTACAACCTCAAACACGACCGAAATTTTATCTGACCTCAAACGTAGCTGCGTTGTTACTCCTGAGGACTAAGATAGTCGCCTCGCTTCGAAGTGTAGCCGGCAACCGCACCTCTCCAACCGAAATACAAGTAATGCTTTACGGCGGTTTATGAGGGCGGCGCTGGTACCTCCCCGATCGAATTATAGTTCTCCCACCTTTCAACTGTCAAATAACATGTTTACTAAAAAATGACTGTTGGTGAAATGTATACTAACATTTATACCTATAGTATAAGAACTTGAAAAACCATTAGGTTTGTCACTCCATATATGTCAAATAGATTTTTTTGATACTCTGCAGTAGACAAATCTTCAGACATGATACGCAAGTTTCTTAATTATGTCAATGGTTCGAAATAACATATACACCTACACAGACACATGTGCTATAAACATTATTCTCCTTCTGATATCAGATAAAACAGCATGCAATAACAATCGTTCTCAGTTATTAGTAGCAATTATTTCAGTTACATAACCCTGTTAGTAAGTCATAGTTCGTTGCACAAGTGAACATTATTTATTGCTTAAGTAGTTTAAAGTGTATTGCACTATATCTAAAGTTTTTTTCAACCTTTTTTATGTGAAAAGAGTAGCAAACGAGCATGCAAACCACTAGATATTACATAGGCGCAGCCCATAGACATCTAAGTACAACCACAAACACGACCGAAATCATATCTGAGCTCGAACGTAGAGGCGTTGCTACTCCTGAGGACTAAGATGTGTAGCCGGCAACCGATTTGATACTTGCGACTTCTTCCGCATTGTTTAAAATCCATACATTCTAAAGGTGGTAGAGCCGTTAGAGTTCGCCCGGGGCAGCACCAACGCCACCCTCATAACCCGCCGTAAAGCAACATGTTCATCATGTATTGTTTCGGTTGGGGAGGTGTGGTTACCGGATACACATTATTGGAGGCGACCATCTTAGTCCTCAAGAGTA
>DWON01000460.1:0-33299 GCA_018251015.1 Phocides pigmalion okeechobee | reverse complement strand
CCGCGTCCATCCTTAAATAGAACTTCTGTTCTATTTGAGATTGGACGTGGTTGTCCATGGGCTGCAGTGAGCACTTAACACCAGGTGCCCGTTTTTTACTCTTTTGCAATAATAGTAAAAAAAAATGTTAATTTAATTGTTGCATAATAAATGTAGCATCATTCACATGTGACGTATTATGCTTGTGATGTATGTGAATCAATAAATCTAGTAAAATATTAATTAGCACTCATACTGATGACTGAATAAGCATTGCATCATAATTACCATTTTCTATTATTGTTATAAAAAATTAGTTGACATATTTTAGACGCTATTATAATAATATTAAAGTACAGGATACGGTCAGGTGATCGGTGATTACTAGTAGCTATATTTAATGCAAGTTTTCGTGGTTCGCAAGGCACTGTAGATAGAAATCGTTGAAGTTTGAAGGAAACCTACGAGCCTTTTAAAACTATGTAATAGATTTATTTCTACTAACCCGAATGGCCACAAATGCATTTTGGAGCAGCGCGGTGGAGTACGTTTTAGACCCAAACCGCACAACATAAAACAACAACAGACCATAAAATGAGTTGGAGACTATATTTTAAATAATACACGGATTAATTTAAATTTATTATTTGGTCCGGTTATCTTCAGTCTACACGAATTCTCTACAGAAATATAATTTGTTCGAATTTTGTTCACGTATTCTCTATAACATGTGGTCTTTATAAACGTTTTTCTTGCGCCACTTCCTTGTAACACATATTATGTACTTTTTTCGGTCACGGCGTTTCTAAGTCGTTTCTTTCTCCAAAAAGCTCGTACAAAATTGAAGGAAAGAAACTTTTTCAAAATAATTCGACATGGAACAGGGACCCGTTTTATGCTACGGTTTGATCTTAAATGTCTGCTATTAACATTAAATTGCTCCCTTGTCCTATTGTAAAAGGGTAAATTGCAAAAGATTAAAATAAATATTGTTAAGGATATTTTTATGTGTTGTTAAGGCACATAGTATAGACAGATTAATACAATCGTTATAGTTTTGCATAACATTGAAGTGACATCTACTCAAACCCTGAAGTACTCGTAGGGCCTATATCGAGTTTTTATGCAGTTAAAGTAAAAACTAGCATACAGCATATTTTAAGTTTAGCGGTCGTTGCCGTCTATAGATATATATGTATTTACCTTTTTCATATGGAACAGGTAATCTGAAATCGATGATGTGCGTTATTACTGAGGGCTAAAAAAGTCGCCTAGTGTAGCCGGAAACCACATATTACCAATGGAAATTCAAGCATGTCTTTATTGTAGATTATATTGAAAGTAGTGGAAAATTTAAAAAACTTTAAAAATATAGTTTGAGGTTATACCAACTATTTCATAAACCAAGTAAGTATCTTGTAGTTAGAGGTATTTTTCTCTACATGCGATATTATGTTACTTAACTTTAGACACATTTCCTCATGTCTTATATGTATTTTAACAACTAAATCATCTTTTTATTTTTATTATTATGTTTAGGAATATTTAGTTGTAAAGAATTTGATGTAATTTTAAGGTTCCTTTCTTTGATTAAAATAAGTTTACTTCATAGATTTCCAGTACGATTTCTATTTTATGTTGGGAACCAATTTTTCTCTCGCTGACTGTGAAACTAGTGTTTGATAATTACGTTGTTCGCTAATTACAAACGCAATGTACAGTGTTTGACACACGTCGTACACGTATCAAACGGGCTTATTAATTGCGGCGGAATTAAATTTATGGGTAGTAAATTACCATTGCGCCATTTAGGAGGATAGTAATTGTCTTATCTTGGTAGATGACGTAGAAAGTAGGTACGTATTACGTGCGCCTTTAACAAAATTTGGCTGTAAAAGTGCCTATACTAAATATGGGTACTTTAATAGTAAGTTAAGTAAGATTAAATATTAAAATCAAAACATGTTACGATAATGTTACAATGCGAACATCAAATTTAAATATCAATCAATGAGGATATAATAATGACAAATACTATTGTTAGTTTGTAGAGATACATAACCCTAATTAAAGTGCTTTATTTTTATTTATTTATTTATTTATTAGAATCAGACACAGAATTACATGAAATATATACAAGGTATCGAAATACACATAAATCCACTTACAAGTAATCACAGCATGTATATACATATATGAGTACAATTACAAAGTTGAGGATAATTAATATGAATTTCCTAAATTATATAAAACTAATTATTTTGACCATTAGACATAATTTTCAACATTATGTTTGAGGTACTCTATTTTTAAGTATAAGAACACATGAACATACGAATAAGATATAATTAAAATATGCTATACTTTAGTTGTTACAAATACACTTAAATTATGCTATAATTAAACTAAGTTATATTTGAACTACGGTGTGTAGTATCTCCATTTTAAGTTCATTTTAAAATAAATGTTTTCTCAGTACCAAAATAAATTTTGCAGCCTTGCGCAAGCCAATATTCATCTCTCATTTGCTGGGTACCCGATAAACATAATTCCCTTGAGAAAATGTTATATCGCAATAACGTAAGAATCTTTGATATGAAAAAGTCGTATACGAGACCTACAAATTCGCACATTTTCTTATTTGAACATGAGTCGGCTGTCTGCTACATATTCCTTGTAACTAAATGATATTATTTTTATGTAAGTTATAATATATTATTGTGGGTGGCCATCCATATAAATTCTTTTAAGACCTTCAGGCCTATGATGTTGAGGGGTCACTGCACCTCATAAATATTTGTAAGTCACACCATATGCCACAGGACAGGACCTACCACTACCTGAACACTACCTGAAATCGATTACGGTTGCGTTACCACTCATGAGGACTAAAATAGTCTCTTAGCGGTGTAAGCCTTTATCGTTAGCTATAATATGGAACTTAATGTATTTCAATCGAGCAGAACCATATTCTATAACCATCTTTACATATATTTTGGCAATGATTATATTTTGTAAATATATTTCGAACTTTGCCACATATTTATTCGTATATCCATAACGCTCTCATTGCTATATCCTAACGAATTTTTCTACTAAAATATGTCACTTGCAGCAAAGGGCAGATCTGTCCTTTGTATTGACATATGAAATAGTCAGGTATATGGTCCCTAATTTTTATGGATTACAAAGAAGGTCGCCTCGCTTTACCCGTCACTTTCGATATGGAACGGCACAAACTCCTATATACATATAAAGCGCTGGTTGCAACCGGATTTGAGCGTAATATCAGGTTAACAGATTTTTTGGTTTAAGTATAATTTAGAATGTGTATTTAAATGTCTTCAAGTATTAAATAATCCTGTCTCATTCTCTTTATAGATAAAATGTAATTCTAAAACAAAAAAATGATTTGTAAAAATGTATTACTTTGTTCGTGCAAAGTAAACATTTATAATAAAAACATATTGTTCTGTTTGCGTAATGTTCATGACATCGTGTTCTATTTCCTAAATTGTTTGAACTGGTATTTTTGAATTTGGTACAGAATGAATTTTTACATTTCTATATTCGAAGCGGTACGGAATTTTAATCTGTTTAGCATGTAACTGACAGGCGGGTCGTAACTCGCTTCATGTAGGAATTTACAAATTTCGCAGCAAGTATTGAAAATGAATTTATTGTTTTTTGATGGAATATATTTTCGAACTCCTGAATCTATTTCATTCACGTAATACATTTGTTTACCTTTATTTCATTTATTTCAATGAAAACAAATCAAATGCATCTATTATTTGAAATATTGTACGAAGATTTAAGCAGATGTATCTCAATATATATTTTTTTCAAAATTGTGTAGTTAAAGATACAAATACATACATATATTATAGATACATGTACAAAGTACAGTTACATTTTTAAATGTGAGTAAAAACTGAGTGTCGCTAGTTATTTCGCAGTATATAGAGTAGTAGAAATATTTCCGTATTTTACTATATTTTCTTATCCAATTTCTTCGTGAAGATTTCCTTGAAAGGCGTGCATTGATTGCGTCTAAGCGGCTTACGTCTTCTTTAAACACAGTGCGGTATTCTAAGCTGATTGTTGACTTTTATTTGAATGCTATATTATTGAAATTGTTTGCCTTTTTTTATCTTAAGGTTTGTCGAGGGGATTATGTTACTTTTATTGTCGTGTTAAGAAACTTTAAATCTATTTCTTTTGTTATATTCTAGTGCGTTTGTTTCTTAGTGAAATTAGTAAGTCATTAACCTATATCAATTAGATCAATTAGATTTATTGTTTATAAATTCAATTCTAAAATAAAAGGCCTCTAGATACCATTTTTTATAAATGTTAGTAAGCACTCAAGTTATTCTCGAAATTTACTTTTACAAAAATCATGTTTTTGAAGGACACTGATAAAATTAAGGAAAACAACAATACGGACTGCAAAACACTTTCCTTTAAACCTATCATTTGTCATTTTTTAGTACAAAGGGAGGGAGAGAAACATAGATACATATCAAACACATAATCCTTTTTGAGCTTAACCACAGTCGAATAAAAAACAAAGGATAATAGTCGATTATGCTACGGAAGAGATGTATTAATTGTGATTTACTGTGACGGTGAAAGAAAACATCGTGAGACGACTAAGAGTTCTTTTAAATGTGTCTAATCTACAAATTTCTTTAAAAGTGTGTCTAACCCTACTTGGGGCTGATGGAGTATGGCCTAACCCACTTAATTGGGGGTATCGGATTGGTCAGTAATGGATTCACAATGAAATGCGAAATTCAACCACAATTGAACTTAATTTATTGTTATTTAAGCAAACATACCGTAATGTACTTCCGTTGAAAAAGCTGATTGGTTTACTTAGTTCCGTTTTAACAATTCTCGAGACCAAACCGAGTGGGAATTCTACTCTTAGCTTTACGAATAGGAAAAGTAAGAGCAATGTTCTTCACACAAACAGAGTTTAACTGTTTCTATTAAATGTAAATCTTTTCAAATATTCAAGCTTTTTACATGTGGATTAGTTTGTGACTATAATGCATTAAATACATTCTTTATATATATAGTATGTGATTTCTGTGTGATCATTGATAATGTTCATTATAACAATATTACTTTAAAAATTACATACGAAAATTAATATAAAAATTATGCATTCTACTAAATTTATCAATAACAGTAATATTGCACACACGCTTGCTATGCTCACATAAATTAATAAAAAGTGTTTTAATTTATTATAAGGTAAATTGAGGTATACTGTCATTGTCAGCTCGTCATTTTTAAAGACTACACTCCAAGTGTACATTGTGAAAAAATCCGTCGTCGTTGTCTGCGATGTTCACTGACAACTTTAACAACATGAACGAAACGCGAAGCTTCAAGAAAACACACATAATTGAATGCATAGTACTTACAAACAGTAGTATTAGTGGTAGTATCTTAAAATAGTAGTAACGTTATTATGTCAAGATGTAACTCAGGAGTAAAATTAAAGAAGAGTACATATCTAGAAATCTATCCTAGTATTTTTTGCTTGACACGTACACAAAAGCAGACTTCTATCACTTTATTTATATAAATGAATTCGAAAGGTGGAAGAACTTCAGTTCGACTGGGGATGTACCACCCCCGCCCTCATAATCCGCCGTAAAGCATTACTTGTGTTTTGGTTGGAGGAGCAAGGCATCTACGTTCGAGCTCAGATAGGATTTCGGTCGTGTTTGTGGTTGTTCGTGGATGTCTATGGGCTGCGACTTAACATCAGGTGGTTTGCGTGCTCGTTTGCTACTCATCTCACATAAAAAAGAATATGCAATAAATTAATTATCTACAATATCAGCCAATATAATACAAAGTGTTATTAAACTGATTTAAAACATTAAAGGATTCGAGGTGGAATATTAATGACGGTCGTTAATTGCTTCCGTGACTCTGCAATTTCAATTACTTCACGCATTTATATTAAAATGAGAGCTATCTCACTGTTTCTTATTATAAAGGTAATATAGAAACTTATTTAAGAAACATTTTAGTGCTATTGGAGAAACCGAAGTGAACTGAAAATAAATGCACTCTTTTGTTTATCTTTTAATATTACTATCGATATAAACAATTTTAATGGGATTTTACGATTGTTTATTTTTCGTTTAATTTTACTGAATGTTGATGTTAGAACCTATTATGTCATGTATCTAATTATAAAAGTGCTCCTAGAAAGCACACACAGACCCACGATTGTTGTTGTTGTAGTAGGTTGATGGGTGACTGCTAGTGGCTATATTTCTTAAGGGTTTGAGTTTAGGCACCCTGAGTAGATTGGTACCTCCTATTATCCTCTCATCCAGCGACCGGCGCCCAGTGGTAGGATAAAACTGGTTTGATAAGGATGCATTAAGGAACGTTAAAATTCCTTTTCAGAACAATTTCCACACAGAAATTGATTTCCGCTATATAAAAGTAAAACAAGTATAAAACAGTATGCTTATCGAACTGGTTCCATTAAACGGCTGTCCGTCGTGCCAACGACAGAGTGCGGCTAAACCTGAATAAGGGATTGACGGGTCTCTGATAACGGCGGAATGATTATTTGACGGTCGATTCTCGCTTGAAACGTGGTTAAAGGGAATATTTTTTACATTTTTTGCTTTACTTTCATGTCGACACGTACGTTTGGTGTCGTGTACGTGTCAATCGTTTCGTTACTTGTCGTACCAAATAAGAAAATAACGAAATATATAGTGTATTCGAAAATATACTGAAACTAAATTATCTGTGAATACATTTTAGGTCCAATTTGGGATAAATATACCTTTTACGACTCACTAAACTCAATTCGACGATTTTTTACTTGTTTGTGTGTCTGTATGTATGTTCCTATTTAATTTAGGAAAGGCTTGGCTTATTTTGATAAAAATGGATTTATAGTAACAATATGTTATTGCTCAAATGAATAATATGATTTGGACACAGATTATGGTTATCATAAAGAAAATAATCATTTTTTATAATTAATTTTAGATTTTTTGTCTGGGTCCTGGGTATTTGTATACTTAACTTTGTATGCATGGTACCTACGACACACGTAATCCAAGTGTAAGGACATGTTTGCATAAGCGTTTTTTCATTGTTTCTTATACACATGCGTAATTATTTTTTCGGATTAGTTAAGTATTGTCTTAAAGTAACGTTTCAAAATTAACAATATATATGTTTGCTTATTAATTGTCTTGGAATACTATAGATAACAATGACGTTTAAAAACGTATAAATAAAATTAAAATTAACTTTTATTTCCCCACTAAATTATGTTTCGTGGTAATAAATACAAACAACGTAACACAAAATTTATTAAGAGACAGTAGGTAATGCAATTTGCCCTCGGAATGTGTGTAATGCCCGTTTTGCAAGTCTACAGCGGGTTAAATTACAGCAAATCGCCACGAATTCAAGCAGCCGGAAGCAATCGCAACTGATTACTGTGGTTACGTCTTATCGTATCGTATACGAAGAAAGACGAATTTGAATATATACTATACAATTCTTCAAAACTTCCTTATATTTGTAAATTGCGGTATGCCCTAAACTCACTTGTAAATATCTTTAGACTTATTAAGTCATATAAGGATTTTTAATAATCATCAATGTTATTACTTGCAAACTTGTCTGTTGATAATATCCCTTACTGCTGCACTGCTAAGTGTGTGTAGCCCGCAGCTGATGAAGATCGTGAACGATTGAAAAAAGTTAAGCTACGTCGGGCTCGGTCGGTTTTTGGATGGGTGACTACTAGTGGTTCGGAGGGTATGTTGTGCAGGTAGTGACAGAGTTTTATCTGTTTCTGCATCCAACCTAATTTTTATTACCTTCCAATACTACTTTTTTAATTAAGAGTGCATTTCAACAAATTAATATAGCCTGCAAAATAAGAACTATTCTCGTTCCTCTGGCATGACAACTACTTACACAATATACATTTCAAAATAGTGTTTTCGAATGCGGACACAAAAGTAATGGACTGTATCCTGAATAAATCTCGATCTGGGAATATTCCCGTTCATACCAGCGGTCTATTAGTGAGTCGATGGTTAACATGAATATTGAAATTTTAACACCCGTCAAACATTAGATGATATTGAATTGGTTTCCTCAGACGATGTAATTTCCTCATCGCTGTGACATAGTTTTTCAAAAAAATTGTAAAGAGCTCTTTTACAAGCAACACTCAGACCATTGCAACTGTAAATGTTTGTCTTTATATAAATATTTACTATTATCTTTGCAACTTAGATGTGGTTGAACTGGGTTACCTTTTTTGAAATAAATACGTTAGTTTCTGATTCAGGTAATTAAGTCTAAGCACCATGTAAAGCCATGTTGTCAAAATACAAGTATATAGAAATAAAAGAAATACAGTATTTGATTGTGGCAGTGGCAGCATTATCACTCACTTATATGGTAGTCGTAGTGGTTATGGCAGCAATTATTTATTAATGTTTATATAGGATAGCTAATAATGAAACATTTTCTAAATTGGGCAGATGCCCATACATAATTTCGTAAGTAAATATTTACTTACAAAATTATGTTTATAGTAGAAAATGTCTTGAGAATCAAAATGTTCATCATTATATTCGATTTGAAAGAACGCAATTAATTCCAAGGTCATACTTCCGGCTACCCCACAGTTAACATCTCCAGCTGGGCCCCAAGCAACAGTTGTGGGTTGCCTGCGGGGAACGGGGCCGGGGCAAAATCAATAGAGGAGCCCCGGTTGGCCCCGCCCTCCGGCAAAACATCCGCCCGCTCGATGTGTGCCTTTACATTTTATACATTATGAGATTTCGGGTTCATATAGGGTTACGCGCCTTTACACATGACGGGCGGGAAATTGAAAACAGCACAAACGATCTTCGTCAACGGGTTCTATATATAAATCTAATATACACAAACAAATAAGTTTGAAGCGTCTGTTTGTAGCTACAAATTGATGCAAATGTACAAACTTATATTATGCTTGTGTAGGTGTTATCTCAGCAAAACAACACTTTAGATTAATAATTATATATAGGTATGTTAAAATTATTAAACAACTTTCAAGCAAATATAAAATAAAAACTGGAGAGAAAAATATATTCTGCCTAGAAATATTCAAAGACGTATATACAACTACTACTAAGATACAAGTATTTTGAATTATTATAATGAAGTAATTTTCTCCCACTACATCTCGTTATTAATAAATAGAGAACGCTGTGAAAAAGACTATAAAAACTAAAAAATATGTACGTAAGCATAGTTTTAGTTTAATGTTTTTGTATGAAATGGTAGAAGCGATGGTGGATGCTTTTGCATTAGGGGATAAGTGACAACTATCAACCATAGATATTAATCCTATATATATGTTTATATAAATATCTCTAAATATTATAAAACAAACCCCCGCGTCGCGTCTGTCTATCTGTCTATTCGCGATAAACAACAGAGCACTGGATGAATATGCTCACAGTTTCCAACAACAGGTATACTGATTCCTAAGGAAGGTTTTGGCGCATAATAAGTTAAGTTTTTTGTAAATTGGGCGAGAGATGTAGTTAAAATCAATATAGTAAATCAGTTGTCGCTCGAAATAGATGTTTCTAATTATATTTGCAACTAGGTAATGATTGGATGCATGTCTAGAAGAAAAATAATATAAGTACAAACTCTATTACCCGAATGAAACTCGAACAAGCTGCTTGTAATATAATATGTCAGTCGATACTATATTTATATTTATACTATCACTCTAGTAAATGATGTCAACATAGATAATCTCAACGGTCGCTGAGATAAATCAGGTAATTTGGCCACTGAAGGCTCATGCAGGCACCGATCGATTGGGTTTAAAGTTAGTGTGTGGAATAGGGCCGTCGCGTGAATAATATATAACCTTCGCAGTCCAGAACCGGAAGCGGTCGACGTACGAGTAATCCCATTTTAGAGTTCTTTACTAACAAAACAATTCCTCCTCCCCAAAATCTATAAATACAGAAGGCTACCAAATTAATCCTAAAATGTGTCGCGTATGACAAAAAGATTTAACGTTTTTTAGCTTTTAGAACTTTATAAGAATAGAAGTAATGTTTTCACCATTTTGTTGTTTAAATATTTCACCAAAAATTTCAATGAACGGATTAAGCTTATTTTAAACGGAATTAAATGTAGTTTAAACGGAATTAAATGTAGTTTATTTTTTTGTGGCATTAGCAAGAAAAATTATATAAAATATACTCCTACGAATTGTCTCGAAAACCAAAACTAGTCATGTACTTCTACCATGTGGCTCTACCACCTTTAAACGAGTAACGTTATACTCCCTTCTTTTATTGTTTCTTTTATTATTGTATATTTTATTTAAAGTTTTGTATTAAGTATTGAGATGAAGTGTATGATTTTAATAAAACAAAATTGTATCTATAGCCTAAAGTACTAGTAATTTAACGTGATGTATCATAAAGTAACCTAGCGTAGCACCTCGTAGCCTACGTAGCGCTGCGTAGCATTTCGTAGCACTGCACAGACTATTGTAACATAACGTGGCTTGTTGTAGTCATTGTATTTGGACAATGGCGATACTGCCATAATGATAATTACAATGTAAATTGGTATTACAAAAAGAAAAAAATATATATAATTATGACAAATTGATGATTGATGATAATGACTTTAGTTTGTATGACGCCTTTAACTAAACATTAGACGCGTGTATATTATTTTGATATATTTTGGTACATGGCCTTTACCACGTGGCTGTTGCCAAATTTGCTTAAACATTATTTCAATAACTTAGTCAAAAACAACAAGTTATATATTTTTTATGGTGTACGTATGAATTATAAGCAAGTAATTAATTCTCTTAATAGACATAACATCAAAGTTTCTTTTTATGTTAAAAAGATTTAAAGATTATAAAATTGTAAGCCTCTGTAAAATTTATTATGTAACCATCTAATCCTTATTAACGGTCGAGGTCTATTTCATATTTTGTCTCGTAATATTGTGCCTGTATTTTTGTAAAGAAGCAATTAGTAATTTAATATAATATTTTCATATTCATGTTTTGTCTTTTAAAAATATTATTTTACTGATAAAGTAAAGATTGGTTTATATTATACTTGTAACTTCTAAGACTTATAAAAAGTAGTATGAAGTAAAGTGAATTACGTGGATGTCAAACACTTTTGGTGTAAATTGAAAAGATTTCTGTAAGTAAATCTGCCTCTATAGCTGTCAAATTATACTGTTTTATTTTGCCTTATAAAAGAACTGTAAAGCTGTGTGTGTATAAATAAATATTTTGAGACAATTTACTTTCAGCTATTAAAATACGTGGAACTTTTATTTTGGACAAGAACTAGTATAAAAATGTATTTTTAAATGCATACAACAAGCAGATAATTGTTTATTCAGGAACGGTTCCAATAAAGAAGCAGGAGTTATGTATTGAACCTATGACCTCAGGTTTAGCTTCCAGGGTCGCAAACCACTACAACTCGGGATAGTTAAGAGACGAGTAGATAGATGATTATTTTCTTAAATTTGTCAGCCCTTAAACTTATACAACATAATTAAATGTATTATAATAAATGACAAGAATATTGATATTTGATATGTTTTATGTATAATTTTCAATAAAAAAATGTCTACATAAAAGAAACTAATATGTCTTGTACTCAATTCTAAAAAAGTATCAAAATGACGAAAGGAACATTTTTACACAAATATTTGATTGCCAGACACAATAACCAGTAAAACGTCGATGATAAGTATAGACTGATGGTCGATAGTGACCTATGAAGTTAATATTAAAACAAAAGGTCAGATGGCATTCTGATCGTAAATAATAGACGTAATATCGAAGAGTTAAAATTAGGTCTTTGTGACGGCGATAAAAAGACGCTAAGGTTTCATTCTTTTCTTGGGAAATAATGAACATTTTTTATGCAATTTTGGATTTATGAAACTATTAGGACTCTTGAACAGAGTCCAAATAAGGGACCTCACAATAAACGTAAGAATTTTTTTTTGACGGACTCAAATTTTCTTGCAAAAAAAAACACTATTTCTTAAGTAACGTAAGTTTATACTTGACTATAACCTGTTTTATCTCCCACTACTAAGCACAGGTTATTTCCAACAATTGGTAACACTATTTACATAATTATTTTTGTTATACATAGTTCTGCTTTTCCAGGTTAACGCATTAATCTATACAGATATTAACTTACATAAGCTGGTATTACTACGTGCGTAGATACAAGACCTATTCATACTTTATTTCATCCTTTTTATACAAAGAACGCGGCAAACGCATGAGAATATTCGATTTCAAATGTCACTTCCTCCATTAATACATGGGTTCCAACTTCAAATAGAAATGAATGTGGTATCAGAAGTATTTAAATCCTTTTGAGGAGTAAGACGAAATACTTTGAAGAGTTAAATTATTTACTATACCTTTCAAACCAGGACACAGTAGTACTGTACTCCAGAAATAGATGAGGCAGTAGGCTCGTATAAATGAACGTTGAAAGTTTCTACCGTTCTATTTCATTGTAGACTTTCTGTTATAGATAGAGAGCATATATAATTTAAGATAAGAGGTTAGAGTTGCGGAAATTGATTCGGTTCTATTGAAACATGTATTTTATACAAAAACTAAAAGCTATTTCGCTTACTAACTCATTCTGTCGTAGATTCTCTAGGGGCTTTAACAGTCGTATGTTACATTAAACTTTTTTCGTGTGATTTAAATATTGGACCCCTCAGCATTTGCCCTTTTTGTTATGAATAGTACTTTAAAAAGTTTTATGTTTAGTAATACTCAATAAAATCACTCAAATTTCCATATAGGTATCCAGACAAACACTCAAATTGTAACTAATCGCTGTCTGTACGTAAGACTTACATTATTTCGAAGATTAGACCCAAGTCTCTACAATACAGTTTATCATGCTAATTAGGGACTTACGCAGATATATATTTCTACTTCCTTTAAAACGTACTCTTTTCTTAAAGTTATTACCGACGGAATAGCTGGTACATTATCTACATAATATAAGTGTAACTCGTCTCTAGACCTTATTCAATTCGAGTAAAAAAATTCTATTACGTATAAAAGATTGATAGCAGCCTAATTTTACGCTTCAAATGTTCAATCGAATAGAGGCTCCTTTGTGCAACTAAAGCTTATAATTCGTTCGTCGTTGTATCAAGTACCTAGTTAGTTCTCTTGAAAAACAACGACAAACAAAAGATGAGAAATCCGATCTTGTTTGAGTAATCTTCCTCTTTTGAATGGTTAAGCAACCTAATTAACTACAAAACAAGATAATTTTAATGAAACCAAATTATATATTTTTTAAATAAATGTAAGTATAAATGCTAATATTTAGTCAAAATGAGTCTACATAAGTATATACCTACATAACGCCTTTTATACGATTTTGATGTCATAAATGCTTAATTTCAATTTCGTGCGAAAATCATTGTCGTTACTGATAACAATAGATATAAGAACATAACATTATATGGTTATTATATATAGCTCTAAATTAAGTACTTGATTAGACTCTTAAAATATTTTCCGCATGGTAACTCCATTAAGTATATGCGGTAAATTGTATAATATTCAAGTTTGATTACGAGTAGGAGATGATTATTCATGCTTTATCATGGGGACATACTGACTATTATGCTGGTCTGTTATAAAAATACTTTAGATTCGATACTCGGAAAACCTACTTTTATGAATTAGAAAATTGTGTTCATATATGTTCTTGGAATTCTCAGCAGATACATCCTGAAATGAAGAAATGTAAATTTTAACACTATTCGTGAGTTTGAAATCGATTCACAAACAAGTCAACAAAGGTCGTCATTTTGGCCAACTTATCTCATACCAATTACTTTCGTAAGTACAGTCTTAAATAGGATTAATTAATATAGACCCAAATTACATAGGCTTCCGTTACCAAATTATTATTAATGATAGTTAACGCACTATTTGGAAATAAAACGAGATTTAACCAATACACATTTCTTTAGTTTAAGCTTTTGTGAAGCTTTAAACATACCATTGAATACCTTTTTAGTTCTAAATAATGTCAGTCACATTGAACAAATAACTTTCAACAGTAATAATGAACTAAAAATAACTTTCTTCGTTTACTTATAGAATGTTGTTTTCTGAATAAAAATACTGTTCAAGTAAACTTTAATTCGTAACTTTAGGAAATTCGATATATACCCCTTCATTTTAACAGACTTCTAAGAGAAAATACTTAAATTCAATTTATACATATAATGTTTACATATTTTAGAATATTTTATGCGGATTAAATGAAACGTCAATAACGATCATTGTTTTATCTGATCTTTCTCTTAAATTGACTACCTATATCTATGTATATTTATCTACTGATACCTATATGTATAGGTAGTAATATTACTAATGTAATTTTATAAATATCTGTCTCGATATTACGTTAGTAAACACCCTAGTTCTACTCAAACACCATAAATGTAAACTGCAAAGTCAACGTCTTATGTGTAGTTAAAGTATTTTACAAACTTTCACAGCCTCCGCTCCTTCAACTTTACCTATGTAACTTTTGGCATGCAACCTCTTGCATACATTATCTTTTATCCTTTATATTTTAGTCGTAAAAGTGAGGTCTCCTTTTTTAAACTTGGGCCAATATGAACTGAGTAAACTTTTAACTAAACATCTTTTGCAAATAGTAACGTATTCTCTATGGACATTCATGATTATTACAAACTATGATAGGCTTTTATTTAAACAATAAAATTTGCATTTGTGGTTTTGAGTTCTCAATCGTCAAGGACTAACATTAGGACAAATATGCGAACGTATAATATATAATAACAACCAGCATGTTTCCACATAGTAATATACAAAAATTGAAGATAAAAACAATCTCTTATTACAAATGATCAAATCTTATTATTATTTTAATACTGAAACCGTATTCTATAGTACTTGAAAAAATAATTCTGATAAAGTAATTCTAACAGATAAGAATACCTACTAATATATGATGCTCTACGTTAATGTCTACCAACCAGCATATTTTTAACGAAGATACCAAAGCAAAAGGCTCTTCATTCGGTTGTATTTTTCTTGTTTGTTACCTCAAAACCCCTCACAAGTAAGGTTCACTTAGAGTTTTATATGTGTAGCTGTAATAAATAAAATGTATCGCGTCCTGTTTCCTGGAAACTTGAACATTTTGCGACCTACTTAAATAACAATCTTAAATACGGTAGAGAACTTTGGAATTAAATTTATGCCCATTTGCCTTTACCTGTTTCAAATCTGGGTTCGTTTGTGAGAATGTACTCACTGTAACAAAAACTTAGTTTTGTTTTGCGAATGAAGTTCAAATTGAGAACAAACAACGCGATGTAATATTCATAAATGTTCTTCAGTTACACAAAGTTTCCTTTTAGCTTCACCGAACTCCTAGGGCTTCCTACAATTACGTATTCTTTATATTATATTTAACAATAACGTATTTTATATTTATTTATGATACGGTGGGTGGTTTTGTTCAGTTGTATACGTTTTTTAACAGACTTTTGAAACAGAGATTTCAAATTTATCGATTTTGATGATACTTTTTTTTGTAAACAGTAACCGAACATCCAGGTAACCTGATGTTGAGCTATAGCTGCAGCCCATGGACACCAACATTCAAGACACAAGAGAGCGTGAGGTCCTATTTGAGGTAGCTCGCAGATGCATTATTATTAGTCTAGAGGTTTAATATGAACGCCTCGATTATAAGTGTAGTCAGAAAATACAAGAAGTACTCACAGTGAATTACGAGTACGGCAGTTGATCTATCCGTACATACAATCAAGATTAAACGTAACATATACATATTTTTTTAAGTGGTAACTTATAATTTTTTCTTGTAATTGCAATAAGATGGTCGGTCTACTCATGTGTTTTGTGAAAGGAATGACAATTGTAACCTTACGTTTTGAGTCTGCGCGTTAGTGTACTTGTCTTTGTGTCTATCTATGGCACCTTCTACACAAATTTTCTGCATTTAAACGAATGATAGACGTATCGTGAACTTCGAAGAGGATTTGTATTACACAAAGTTACAGAGGGTAATGGATGATGTAGTGTTCGTACACGTAAGGTGTACAGTAGTTCATTGATTGACGTGTACTCTGTGTACCATGCCGCGTACAATTGTCCTCGATGCGTTGAAGACGGGCAATTTATATCCGTCTACTAGTGACGACCTACCCTTCTCTTTTAAACGTTTTTTATGCGTACCACAAACACTAGAGATTGCAGTAACCACATACTTTCTCCCAACTAGATTCTTGTTTGCTACTTTAATTTAATAAAGAAATAATACTAATATCCCGGTTTAATCTGTTATGCACCCGTCACATATCACACTATTGGTATGAAAATTCGCGCCCAATCTGCGAATGTCTAATTTAGTGGATATCGAGTGCCACGCGTTACCCGTGACGTAATCAAGTCGTGCGCATTGTAATATCTGTTTTCGAATGCGCATAGAGTGCAAATTGACTTGCGGCGGAATGAATGTTCCCGAATGTAGGTATATCTATGTCAGCGTCGCTTCGTTGAGAAGTGATCCTTCTGTATATAGTATCGTCTGTTCTGAACCTTAATGATTACATTATAAAGTAATCCCTACCTACCCGTTGAAGTTAGTTACATTGTTACAAGTAGTTCAGATTTATAGCAGCAACGGCTAAGCTGCTATAGTAAAGGAAGATAGAATTAAATGATGGAGAGGATAGGACTTAAATTTTATTATTTGACGTGTACTCATGATTAACGCTTTTTTGATTGCCGATATTTCGAACGAGTTTCGCCGTACCCTCGAGCCATGCAACTGGTTTGAAATATCGGCGATAAAAAAAGAGTCAATCGTGAGCTCCCGTTATATAACAGAATGTAAAAATTCCGCGAAGATATTAGTTTAAAATCGTGGGATATGACTTACTTTTATAGTTGACAACTTGAACATTAATCCTATTTTTATAATAACAATGCTCATTGTCTATTCAATATTCGACAAAAGTGGGACATACACAAATGGACTTTTCGATTTCCTCGTTAAAAACTTTATTGAACTTCTATTGTTGAAGTTGCAGAGATAAATAATGAGAAGTTATTGTTAAGCTCTGCAGAATAATAGATATAACTTTCAGATGCACCTTCTATTAATACTATATCAGTTTTGTTTGAGGAAATTTGAGTTTCATGCTCTAAATATTTTTTTTATAAAACCTTTTTGACATTCAGCATGGTGCAATGGTCGGACCATAACTATAACGTTTGGACATGCACAGGGTTCCGGATACGATTCTCGAGCAGACAGACACGTTAATGATGAATTTAGATTTCAGTTCTGGGTCTGTGTATTACTCTTTATACATATCCATAGTACCCAAAACGCATAGAATCCTGGTGTGGTCCTATGAGTTTAGAAAGCGTTAGATATATATTTAAAATATCATTTTTGTTTTTTAGAAACTGCCGCTTTAGAACATTACAAATTTTAGAGTTTCAATGAAAGTCGTTGCAATTGGTTAGGACTCAGACGATTGCTTTATGTGTGTAGTTAAAACTACACCTTTCTATAGAAACGTAAGAATTACTATGCCCTTAAAGTAGCTGTGGGGTTAGTATATCCCTTATTGAACTCTACAGCTCCATGTAAGTACATACTTAAGTAGATTATATAAAAGTTGCATGTATTTAAATATAACCTATTTAGATTTGGATACGTATGTTCTGAGAAGTAAGGAAAAAGATGTACACACATGCGTATGTATGACCTATTTTCTTACATTTTATTATAAGCCATTAAATACCAATATAAATAAATATAAAGCCATTCACTCAAATGTATGTTGTACTAAATGTATACATACTTGAATATTTATAACGGTATAAGAGATAAAAAAGAAAGCAATCTTACGACGCTGCACGTTAGAGTTAGAATTGCTTGAACTTTGAACATTGGCTAAACTTACGTACTTAAGTGCCCAGTGTAAGTTAAGTTATGTAACTATCTGATGTAAAGGGACGTTTTAGCAATTCCGGCTTTCCCACTCCAGACAGGAACATTTGTACTGCCTCTAAGTAAATAGACTAACTTTGAACGGACGTTGAATTCGAGAATGTTTGAAAATACTTTATTCTGCACTCCAGTCTTGAGGACAAACTTGTACGTCTTATTGTGCTAGTTTTAATTGTTTACTTTTATGTCCTTTTCAGTCTTATTCTCTTGTATAATGAACTAACTTTTAAAATGCTAAGTACAGCTCAAGAATTCAAGTTATGAACGTTTTAATTAATTCAAAATGCAGATGCAGTTGTTACAGTTTCACAAAGTCCGTGTTGTGTTGAATAATTTTAATGAATAAATTTGGGTTTTAGTTGAAATTATAGTTGCTTAATTAAATGAGCTACATGGTTCTAATCTCTAATTTTAATACAAACGAATAGTTTTAACCAGTGCTCAATTCAAGCCGCCATTATCAATACACCTCAATATCCAATATGCGTATAAAAGCTGATAGAACTATAGTTCGACAGAGAAGGTATCACCGCCGCCCTCACAATCCGCCATGAAACGACTCTTGTATCTTGGTCGAAGAATTGTGGTTGCCGTCTATATTTAGAAGCGGACGACCATGTTACTCCTCAGAAGTGGCAAAACATCTAAGTACAATCTCAGATAGGACTTCAGCTTTGTTTGAGGTTAATAGGTGGAATCTGCAGCTTATGGGAATCCACACTCAACCTAAAACCAATTTGAAGTCCTCTTTGAGATCGTCATAAGGGTTTATCATTTTTCTATGGAACCTTCTTGCGCTTGTCCAATTTTGAATAATGATGATTGCTTAAACGAAAACCTGTTTGTTTTGACAGCTGCCATTCTCTAGAAGTGGCATATTTATCATCATTAAATTACAGTTAAGATAACTCTAAGATAGCTCTAATATTATACCTTTAATCAACTTAATGCAAACGCAGCTGCGGGAGGCAAGTGAGAAAATGTTATAAAAAAGTAGCTACAATTTTTCTTTCTTCACTAAGAATTCTTAATATATCCAACGTGCTGGTACCAAAAAACAAGAAAGAAAGCTTAATAACTAAGATAAAATGGTGTTTATTGAAAACCGATATGAAACCAATAAACTCAACCCTGCCAATGACAGCATACTTGCTTTGGTAACTCAATATTGAACCCTTTGATGTTAGGAACAGAGTTGATTTCGCAGTGCACGGAATTCTGTTCAATGCTTTGTATAGACTTACGAACATATTCATAGCAGAGGATGTATAAGAGATCTCCTCGGAATATGTCAAGCACTTTCCACGCCTCAAACCGATACGCTGTTTATACTCATACATGCTGCATACACATGTTTTAAGACTTGTAATGGAAATTTTATATTTTATTCCTTTGACTTCATCTGCGTAGTTTTAGGATACCCGCTTCACAAGTATATATGTCATGTATATATATGTCAATCTATAAACCGAATTATGTATAAGTTTTGTTCAATTCCTTTACACCGTTACAAAGTCGAACATTTATAAATTAAAGAAACATTGAAACCCTCTCATTTTTAATATTAATAAATAGATACAATATTAATACAGGCAATGTAGTATAAATGTAGTAATAACTCTATGAGACTTCATTGTGTTACCGCTATTACTTCCGCTCACACGCCATAACTACTGCCATTTCTGTCTCAAAAGATTAGTCATAAAAGAGATTTGTAAAATTGTAGTGAATTGGTTTAATAGGCATCATAAAGTATACACTATCGCATTCCGACTTGGCCTCAAGCCCAAGCAATGCATCTTTTATCGACGTCAGATAGGACTTGTGTCCTATTAAAGGTCGGTAGAAAATGTCAATGGACTGCAGTGACCTGTGGTAGCGATGACGAAGTGATGAAGAAACATGGTTTCCGTTATCGCTATCATTCCAATACATTTCCATTTCAATTCCATTCCAATTTCAAATTTTCCAATTCCAATAAAATGATAACTTAAAAGAAAATCCATTTGAATCACTTTTTTTAATTTAATCAATGCTATTTACATTCAGGTATATTTCAATATTATTGCCATTGTTTTTAAGGTCAAGTGTGAATTTGACCACCTTATAAAATTCATAATACATCACGTCTTGTCTGAATTTTTGAAAAATATTGTTACATAAAACAATTTAATATATCATAGGGAAATAAAGTGATCACATTTGCAGTACATTGTAACTGGCTGTATCATCGAAAATTATATTTATTTTGATAATTATAGTAGGTTATGATATGATAGATGATTAATAGATAATTGTCATGTAATAATCTCGTTATTTATTTAAGCCTGATGATAAAATCCGTTCGAAGTATTTTGTATTTCTTCAAACATAATTCTGATTCTGAGAATGTCGTATTGTGCATGTCATACATTTCAATAACGAGCGATGTATAGGTATAAAAACCTTAATGTAGTCGTAAGTTGTCATTCGTGGTACCCTGTAGAGCTTGCAAATGCTGCCATAAAAGAAACTGAGATGTAATAAAACTACAAAGTATGTACCAACTCCATTTTTATGAGAGTTTAATGTGGTGGCATGTGCAGGTTATGAAATAGAATTGTTTGATAAAAAATTGTGTGAAGCGTATGAAAAATCCTATTTCTGATTTTTGTTAGAAGACACAGTCGGTGCGATATTTTTAACAAAAGATTTTTGGTTATGTTAAATATGTTATATTAAAATGTTTTTCTCGACTAGATTTTTTGATTTTTTTATTTATACGCGTAGTTCTGATCCAATTAATTTATTTAATAAAATTACGTTGTGCTCAGCTTTTGTTTGTCCTACCACGTCAAAATGTTACCATATGGTTAGCAAAAAACTCACTGACATTAATTTCATGATAATGATAGGTTACGAAATAAATATCAATCAGTATTCTCCGATTTGCTAGCGATATAAAAAGACCAGCGTAATGGAGTATGCTAAAAACATAGTTCTTCAATTGTTAGTAGGGACACGTTCATAGTACTGGGGAATAAAAAGGTTTGTAGCCACATGTTATAGTTCTTCTAATGAGGTATATAAAAGTAATTTGTCCAGTATTATGAACGTTGACCGTCCTAAAGAGAACTTACGACGAGACAGTTCCTGTCCATGTGTGTCGTTCAATACAAAAATTCGAGCAACAATATGTGTTTCGCGTGATGAAGTAGAAAGATATGTTATTATGACACGGCTCGGCCAAAAATAACCTATTCATTCTTGTTTTTGCATTCATAAAACGGGAAACAGATTTCAAAACGGTCTTTTTAGTAGCCTGAACTATATTTGAACTAACGGACGCTATAAAAGTTTTCTTCAACTTGTTTCGGTACAGCTACGCCAAGTATTACTATATGAAGTAATAACCGTGCTTCGCTCGCCTTTATTAACAATCGTACGATAGTGATACATGGCTAAAAACGTCCTGGATAAATGGCCAAACAAAAACACAAGTATTTCTTTAAATATGACTGCAAAGATTGTATATCAGCTTTAAAATGTTATTATAGAGAAATCAAAAGGTTCTTACAATCTTTTTGATTTGGCAAATTCAGCTCTAATAAGAACAAATGACGCATTAATCTTTTGGTATTTTTAAATGGTTTTTAACTCCAAGTCAAAGGTATTCTATTTATAAGCCATTATAAGTATATACGAGTATTATTACCTGTATATCCGTTACAGATCTCTATAATACACAGAGTTAAAATTATGTATTATCTTTGACCTAAATTGGCATTCATCAAGGTAAACCTAGTAAACAATTAATAACTTTACCGGGATTCTTTAAGGAAGTTTATTAATATGCTACTCCATTCATCTCGCCTGCCTTATATTTAAATGTACGTATATTTTAGGCACATCGATTAGCAGCTAGACAAAATTATACAGTGTGATATACTCGTGTTACTAAAACAGAAATTACAATGAATGATAACAAAGAAAAAAATAAAGGCCCTTCTAAAAGGTAATGTATTTTGAGTTGCTGCTATTTAATAAAAAAAACATTAGCATATATAGGCGTAAATTTATGTGTTTTTAAGGTGTAAATTCTAAAGAAAACCAATAATTTTGTGTGGAGCTCTCAATAGAACTGGATTAAAACATCTAGTAAATATATAGTAGATAAAGTGGTTCGAAACACACAGTGTCACATGGACAAATCGGATTTGGATGATTTTTTCTACGTCATATTATAAAAGAAGATTTATTAATCATAACTGTAAGAAAGAAGTTTATTATATCCCCGGAAAGATTATAATATATCAAAAACTCAACACGTTCACGAAAAACGCAGTAAAGTTAAATAAACAAGATATATTCTTTTATATTTTTGAAGGAACCCGGTAGGCGGAATTCTTAGATGAGAAAGTCAGCAGGTCGCAGGTGAATAGAAGAAAATTGGTAAAAGCGGAAACATGCACAATATTCTTTATAGTCTAGTTCTGGTATCTGCCAGTATATTGCAACTGTGTCTTTATGTAAACGAAATTGTATACCTAGATACAGTATAGTGACAATGTAGAAAGAACGTGACAGGATCATGGCTCGGGAACGCTACACTTCGCACCAAACTGAGAGTCTTCTGAAATTGGAAAATGTGAAAGTTAGCTTGCTAACGGCCAACGAAGGAAAAGTTTATAATATCCCACTGAATTGCACCTACAATTTGTGCAATTACTAGGTATGGTAGACAATATAAAATATCCTTGCAAAACTGCTTTAAGAAAATTTTAATTTAAGGATTGAAATTAGCTAAAATTCTTTTTTCGGGGTAAAGCTCTGAGAATCCGTTTTAATCCACTGGCCAATTGTGAGTAAGTCTTAATAATCTCTACTTTTCTATTATTGTGTAGAAACAAAATTTTACCCGTTTATTTATTTCTTGGTCTTTATGTAAATTTGTTTTGTTTAATTTGAAATATATTTGGTCGTTTTATTACTTAGAAAAATTCAAGTGTAATGCCTACAAAATTTACCAATTAAATTTGAAAAAGAAAATTTTGCAGGTTCTTATTTTAAAAGCCAAATTCGATGCATGATTTCGAAAGTCAATAAGCACCTGAACTAGTTTTACTTTTATTAGAATGAAATCTGCAATACGAACTCGGTTTGAATCAAAAAGAGGTAACCATTGTACTTTTTAATTAAAAGTGCTATTGTGCTTTTTAATTTGAAGTCGGTTGGTATGTTTAACATTAACAAAATTCCTTTATTCTCTTGCTGTGGACAGTTCCCTCTTCGTGAAAGGAATTGCATATCATGTTTTGTAAAAAGACGAATCGAAACTCTTATGGGATTTTTTATATTTACTTATACGTCGTTAGCTTCAATCACTTTTATATCTTTCTGCTAGGAATGCGTGCGTCATATATCTATGAATATGGGAAGTCAGGATAATACTCTATCACGTAACTGCAATTAATATGTACTGGCGCATTTATATGTTAGTGGTGAAACAGTAAGGCTTCTGTCAAAGCCTAACGATTGCCATCTATTAGTAACATCTGGGACCTAATGTTTAACATATTTTCGAAAGCACGGAAGCGCCTATGAACTTTTACTACTAGTGATCACCCAGCCAAATTTCAACCGTGCTCGACGTTGCTTGGCTCTCGATTATTTTGTTATATATAAGCAGCGGGATTTTAAGGCGAGATCGATGTCGTTGGAAACACCCGTAGCTTATATATTAAATTGCACTCATGCGCAGTAGAGTATACTATGTAGATATTTACTTAGCATAAATCAGTCATATATTTTGTATTGAGAATATATTTTTATATTATTGAAGAGGAAATTAGTACAAAAAATTGATAATAAACATTTTTGCCAACATAATAATAATTTTTACCTGCTTTTTTCAGATACTTTGGAATAAAAAATCTTTCAAATTCTTAATTGTGCATACATTATAAATGTGGTTAAAATTGGATTTTCGCTAATGGGTCGTTAATAATGGTTACCAAAGGATTAAGGTTACAATGAAATTGCTATGCAAATTGCACAGCTAATGCCAATGTAAGCCCGCAGTGCTTTTTGCAGTGTTGCCACATTTTTACAGAATACAAATTTGAGAGGAGTTAACAACATCCACATGACCTCGTATTGATATTTATGAGTGTTGAAACGAGTCATCATTTGAGTTATTAGGATAATACCGCGAGGGTCCGTTTTTTGAGTGGAATAAATGGGTCTGGATTTTTTGCTGATGTGTATGTAACACATCAGTTTACAAAAATCGTAAGCTCTTCAAATTTATGTATTACCAGCTACTGCCCATTACTTTATAAGGACTTAAATTTTCGGATTTTACCAGATTTTTAAAAGTAAAAAGTTATCATGGACTCCCACTCGAAACGAAAATTGACGTAACTTTTTTATTTATACTGATTAAAATGAATTGAACGCTAATAGTTGAGAAAGCTTAGTGCAATACAATAGTAACCAAACTGTAATTGGGTAACTTTTTCCGAAATTAGCGGGTACAAACGCACAGACAAATAGACAAAAATTCTAACATTACATACTTGGATTCCATTTCGTCAATAGTTATGGTTTTTTTCATATATGTTTTATGTACAATTACAATTTTTGAGTAATAATCTATGTTATGCATAGATTTTTTGTATAGTTGTTAATAGTCTTGCACATCGGACGTAGATCACGTTTGGAAAATTAACTAGTATATTATTCCAGTACCATATTCTTATTGAAAAGACAAAATGATTACAAAGTAAAACAAGGCATCTTGTAACGTTTTAAATGTATTATCCGAATACTATCATATTTTACGATGGACAATGAAACTGAAGGCGATTGGAGTTGCGTCTGTTAACACGAATTCGAAATGTAAAAAAGTTGTTTATTTTCTTACAAGAGTCAAATTATAATATATGTCTTACAGTGCCCTATACACATGCGGAATATGTATGACTAGGTTTTGACCGCAGCTTTACTCGTAAAAGTCAGACAACATTGCGATACATTCAATAAATAGACTCCTTAAAATAAATTCGTTTTCATTCATGACACTGATAAGATTATTTGTTTTATATTCTATTATGGTTACTTCTATTGCTTACAAAGGTTTTGATGCCAACGAAGTTAATGTATTTCGTTATTTTAACTCAACTCATTCCTCCCAGTTCCGTTTGAACAATTCCCCCTGGGTCATAATAAGATTATCTTCAACTGGAATACAGCGCTTACGCTATATCAAGAACCTAACTACAGTTTATCAGGGATTTAAGTTCAGCGCTAATGTCTGTGTGTTGGTACCTTTGGGCCAGTCATTCTCTTTCCTCTTTTATATACATATATAGATACAAATACATAAAATATATACCGATTATCTTCTGTAGAATATCGCAGGTCAATGTAAAATAATTTGTCTCTCTGACATGATTGTTTGAAATCGTTGAATTGAATTTGATCAAAGGTTTTTCAAAACAGGTTCGACCTGCATCCGTAGAACAGTAATATATGCTTATACTTGTATACTTCACGGAATATTAAATTATGGGAGATCCATTCAAATTCTATTGTCCATCTAAAAGGTTTAATAAGAAAGATTTAAAATTTAAAAGGTTAAAAAGAAGACTAATTGAACATTTAAATGCTTTTTACTACAAGTAAATGTCATTCAAAATTCATGTTTATGGCATAATGTTCCGATGACTATTGTTCATTTGAAACAAGATTTCATGTGATAAAAATCCCGTAGGTTGACAGGAATACTCAACATCAGTGGCCTGCGACTTTTTTTGGAAAAAATGCCCAGATTTTTTCAACTCTCAAATCGATCAAACAAATCGAGTCAAATTATTTTCACTCGAAAACCAGGGGCATATTCGGTTTTCTTTGTTCATTGAGGAGTAATGATTTTCTCGTGAAATTGGCCACTCTCTACTCATTTCCTGAGGCACAAGTCCCTTATTTGGACCCCTCTTTTAACGAACTTGACCTACTGGCCTAAATCGCCAGTTTATTTGGCACCACGGGATTTTATCGTGTTCTCATTCCGAATTTTGTTTTAATTATTGACGTCACAACTATAGACGTTACGGATATGACGTCAGACGCATCACTAGTGTACGTATGAATAAATGAGTGCAGGAATAATTCCACAGCTGTTTGCACGATGAAATAACCTACATTTGTATGAAAACCATATAAGCTCGTGTTTTATTCTCATTGTCTTGTTTCTAAGTTAGAGTGTGAGTAATCACACTCTATATCAATATCTATGTTATAGCTGGCCATTAAGATATTAAGTAAAACATTTTAATCGAATTATAGATACATAGTAAGCTTGGTAAAAATATATAAATGTATTTATTTACCACCTTATAAATATTAAAACACATTAACTTGATATTGTTAACCTAGTACATTTTTAAAAACTATGATGTTTAAAAAGAATTTAGATTTAAGTAGAAAGATAATATAAAATAAAGTGGGATTATATGTATGTATATTCGTTGTTACAAAAAGAAGGCGAGATGAAATGTATAAAAGCTTAAACTTAATGACAATTTCATACAATAACATCTCTCGTAATTGTGTTTGGAAACAAAATTTCCAAGTAAGCTTGAAATAAACATTTTTTTTCTGTTACTTAATATTCTTTGTTAACTTTAATCGGTCTATACATATAATAAAACTGTAACTGATAGCTGTCTATACAAGACAAATATATTTAAAAATTCATAATGGGTTGCCTTTATATATGCTAGAGAATCCAAAATAATGTTTTTTTCATTTTATCTCTTTGTCTGTATGTCTGTATGTTTGTGCACGCTAATCTCAAAAAAGGCTTATCCGATTTGAATACAGTTTTAAAGATTATATTGTGATGGGCTTTACTTAACATTTAGTGTTTTTTTCATTTAAATCGGTTCACAAGTAAAGAAATTATGTCTCTCTAACGGCTCTACCACCTTTACATACGTACGTATGTTTAATACGTTCGTCTTAATTCTCTATGAAGACCGCATTTAACGTAATCCGATATGTGTTATTATCTAAGACGTATAATTATACGTAGAGGCTCTTGAAGTGAATTATACTTAAGTTCACCTGGTTACTAAGCGCGTTATGCAGATAACGTGGAAGTGCAAAGTCAAGATTGTAAGTATAACTACACTGCAGGGTGTAATTGCATAGTTGGTACTTGAAGTGTAAACTGGGGAGACTGCACTTTTAATACGGCGTTTCGATATTAGGGCCGTCACATTCGTTAATGTTGGTAATAATATTTTTGTACATGTTGTAACTACTAAAAGTGAATTACATAACCCTTTCTATTCTCATAACCACATATTAAGATTTCTTCTATCGGGGGTACCTTGGACACAATTATAGACGAGTACTCAATAACCAGACCCAGAATAGAAATGTAAATTTATCATATAGATTCCTTGAACAGGGATTGAACCTGGAACCTTGCTTTGCGGTGTAGTGATCGCTGCGCCGCTGCGTTCAATGCATTTAGTTTACCGAATTAGTCAGTGATATCATGTGGATATCAGACGGCCATTTTGATGGTGGAAACTTTCACTTTATTTATTTTTTTGTGTGAGAAGAGTAGCAAACGAGCATGCAGGTTTCTTGGTTTTAAGTATTCTATACAGCTCATATACATTCATATAAAACCTCAAAAAGCACATAAGTCCTATCTGAGTTGGTAATCCTGGGGACTAAAATGGTCATATCTCTTTTATATGAATGTTATAACTGTCTAAAATAGCCGTTTGAAGGATATGTTTAATCAAACATAATAACAATAGGAGTGCAAACATCGAAGAAACATCAGAATAGAGTGCCCGTTTCGAGATAAATCGTCTAGGTTTAAAGCGTTAATTAAGCCTTATCTGTATCTGAAGTGAATATATACTATGTTTAAATCTTATCAGATAAAAATTATTTATTTATTTTTAGTTATAACTCCGCCAAAGAGTTAAAAATTCACTTCATTAATATTAGCGTGAAGATTTTTTACGAAACAACCTTAAAAGTTCTGGTATAAAAATTTCTCCATTTTCAGGTTTTGCAACTATTTTTGCAAACTTCCGTCATCTAGCAACCCTATTTGCAACTGGGTCAGGTCGGAGATAAAATCCAGCATCCGGTTCACTCCCCTTGTGTGTACACAATAATTTATTATTATTATTCTGTACTATAAAACATGTTGTTTAAATAAAAACAAACGTTTTGCATTGCAAGTGTCAAACTGATTTATCGAATGGCTATTTAAAATGTTTTTATGTTCCTATATAGGCAATTAATAGAACCGATTTTGACACAATTTATATGCGCAGGACTTTTTTAACTTTTTAGCATTACGTTGCACGTGCAAGATTAGGATAGGCTTTTATTATAATTATTTTAAGGCATCCAGTGTTATATTTAGGATTTTTTCCAAAGTTTAAATTACTAAAACCAGTATTAACTCATTTTAAAGGTTTAAGAACATCAAGGACGCACCCTAACAGTCCTCAATGGTAACAAACATCTATGTATGAATCAAGATTCCTGGATTTGTTATTAGCTTCATTTAAGAATCTTTGGACATGATTAAAAATTGTCTGGTTTTTTTGTTAATCAGATGTACTGATAATTAAGCCTATTTGCGTATTTGATAAGTGTTGTATACATTTGAGTTGGGAGTTATAATATTTCTTACATAAACTATCTCGAAATAAAAATAGAATCCATTTTTAAACTCCTATAACATAGTCAATTAAGTTTTGTCTCTACAATAGGTCACACTACACGAGTATAATATCGAAGGTCATGATAGTATTATTATCACAAACTATTATAATTGTCATGCTACCTTTATTCAGGTCATTATATTAAAGGACAGAAATAAAAAAATCACTGTAGCGTTATAAACTATAAATAACTTATTCGAACTTTCGAGTTTTTATAGAGTTTAATGATGAACACTAACAGGTTAGAATATCAATGCAAGTCATACAAATATTATTTATTTAAAGTAAAAAGCAAATTAGTGTAGTCTTTACGTCCGTTAGACATCCATCCTTAATCAATTAAGTTATTGTTAAAACTACTTTGCAACAATAAGCTATTACCATGTATAATGATATATATGTATTTCAATGCATGCATTACGAAGGCAGGTAAATGCGAAGAGAGTTAAAATATATAATATACATACTACGATCAACACGTGATTCGTCCCAATACAGCATCGTCAGGGTAAGATGACTCTACGCTGTGTAATAACTCGATCTTAAATTAACCAAAAAATAAAACAGTCCCTTGCAAAGTTAATCATAGGTGTGTTGTTGCCCTTGAGTATTAAGTTGTACAGTCTCAAATTAATATACATTATCTCTGTTATATTTGTTTCCACCTTGTCATACTCTTTACACAAGAGTGAAAGTAGTTTGATACTGTAGTTATAAAACGGAAATAGGCAATGCAAAGGTCTGGAGATGTGGAGATTGTGGAGGGGTTAACTACATAGATATAAACACTTTTGAAACACATACATACACTAACACCTTTCAAACACATAATTTTTATTTTAAAAAATTATTTGTGTGTTACTCTAAAACGGCTATAGTAAATAGAGATTCACTCCATATAATACAAACACTTGAAAGGCGATCCCGCCTTAGTGTGCATTGAAACGTGGTACGACGTTCCGGGTTTTGATAAAAATGGTCGAATAATGGCTGGCTTCTTGGTCTAGTTTTTAGTTAACCCGACGGATAAACTGGAGATTGTAAGTTAGAATACCATTCAGGACGAATATTAATTTGTATAGTTTGCACGAGTATGTATTCTTTGTCTGAATGAGAAAATATTTATTTAAGTCTATGTTTAAATGCATGTAATGAATGTATGTTTTATTGTTGTTTGATGAATGAATAAGACAGTGTGAATAAAAATAATCCGCATTGGGTTTTAGGCAAGGTACCCAAGATGCTGGTAGCATTTCCTCATAATATGGGTATCCCAATACGCGGAACGACATTTAGTTCGGTTCATCACGCCAGCTCTTAGGGCACCGGAAAAAACAAACCTTACAGAATGATTCCTATGTCACTTCGATATGGCTTTATTGAGGAGGGATTTACTGCACATTGCAATAAACCCACTTAGAGGACGATATCGACACAAAGTGTGCACTGAACCGGGGCACGTCGTTCCAGCATTGATCGAGCATTTTATATATACTTTTGAACTTTATAAAAACTAAAACAAAGAATCTACGATATTGTGCTATAAAATGAAACAATAAATCATGGCTATGAAGTCAGCGTAGCATGCAGAATAGATTGAACACTTAATTATACAAATGTTTCAGTTTAAAATTTAAAACTGAATGTTTTCAAGGTGTTATTTTTACAGTGCTATGGTTATTTTGTGGTCTTACCGAGGGCACTTTCCATTCGGCAGATGTTTTTTTTATTGGTAAACGTAGCAAACGTGCATGCAGTCTACTTGACGTTAGTGCCGTTAGTGACCGTGGATGTTTTTAACCATTCCGTATAGAATAAAGTACCATCTAGAGTTGGGCCGCTGTTCTTAAGGACTAAGGTGGCGCCTCGTATGTACATGAGTAGACAAGTTTTAATCAAAACGTTAAAAACTCTTTACGATAGAAATGAGTGTGGCATTGGTAGCTCCCTGTTTGAGCTACACAGATTCTATCACTTTGCAAATTATAAAGGTCGATGACGTTCACCTTATTTCTGCACACTTATATCTGCTTCTCTGCAGTGCAAAGATACTGTGTTTTGCTTTGAAGGCTATGGTGAGACAAATTAAAGTTTCAAGGTAGTCATATTGACTATTGGACTCAATACGACTGTTGATGTTTTTTATTTAATTCATTTGTAAGCGACTTCTTCCCAGAAATATATATATGTATGTATCAAAAATAAAAATATGATCATTTTTTGTTCGTTCCTTTAAGTTATGTATATCATAGGTACGCATCCCATTATAATGAATTTAATAATGACCCGATATAAAATAAAAATAGTGTGGCTTATAATTTCCACGTAACCTAAGAAAAGGATAGAAATCTATCTTTTGCTGTAAATCTCATGGCCCGGTCTCGATGACTAAGGATAGCAATTTTCCGGCAGCACACATCTCGGCTCTTAGGGGATATAATGGGTTCGCCATAGCGTTTCCCCTTTCACTCGAATACTTGTCTTAGAAGACGCCGTGTTTTCCTTCCTGCGTTTTTTCCTTTCTTTCATCTTTTTTCCTTGATGTGGCGTTAGTTTGTTACATTTCTTTCAAAGTGATACGACTAGTGTCATTAGAGACGTTACTCTGGTTTTGTTAGTAATAGGCGGCGTAATGGCAGTTTTGTTAGTAATAGGCGGCGTAATGGCAGTTTTGTTAGTAATAGGCGGCGTAATGGCAGTTTTCCTTATATCGTATGACATTGTTATTAAGATATTTTTATTTGCCTAACGCCTACGACCACTTAAATTTATAAATTATGTAAAAAGTCGACAAATATATTGGTTTTATTACTGTGAAATGTTATTTACACTCTTTCATTTGAAATAAAATTTCTATCGTTATAAAATTGTATCCATAAATGATCGATGATTATTATCAATTGACGACATCTGTTCAGATCATTTAATATCGAATCCCTAAAATTAAATGTTCAGTTTTCATCGTTTAAGGAAAGAAAACAGTCTCCATTTATCAAGCGTTCAAGCATGATTAGGCAGAGTTTATGCACCGTTGAATTATTGGTCGTTTCACAGAAATCCTTGTGTTAAACGTTTTATAACCTTGTGTTAACGATAACTTGATTAACGGTTTTTAATTTGCGATAAAAATTGTATTACACGGTAAAAAGATAAAAAATAATAATAGGAGCTTGTTTCCATTGTCGTGTGTTCGGTCCTGTTAAATGTTGGGTCCGTTGGTTCAACATTATACACAAAACTGTTCACAATCAGCAAAAATAGCCTCGGATAGATGGAAACAGATTCATATAAAATTTTTAGCTTCTAGATTACCCGATATATGCCGGGCCGGACATTTGACAAGCGCGAACGAGGTTTTATGCTATTTCAGACCCTCGATAACTAAGGATATTAATTTTCCGACAGCCCACATCTCAAATATCAAAAGATATAATGGCTTCTCAAACATCATGAAGAATTTAACATGTCTAAAAGATCTCCATAAAGTACGAAAGGTCTATGAAGCCTAACAGTTTGCAATTTACAAGAATGGTGGACTATGATTTAACCCAAATGGTTTCAAATAATATTCTCACTTTTGTTCAATAATATTTATTGTTAATAGAAAACATAAGACTAATGATTTTAAACTAATATTATAGCGGAATTCATAAATTTTATTTTACACCGGGTATTAATGATTTTCGTGAGTTTTGCGGTGACCACGAGCCATGCAACTGATTCAAAATATCGTCAATCAAAAATAAAAAATCGTAAATCATATACGGTACATAATAAAAAGAACCACAAGAATTGTAGTAGAAGCCGATAGCGTTTTACATCCATTTGCAAATTAAAAAGTTGTCTCCAGAAAAGCAATAGCGGGCATGACGATGGCATAAATTGAAGAGGAAACAAAGTATCTCTTAAAACCTCATTCAATTCCGCTTCTTTACGATCGGAAATCTTAAAGTGTTTCAGATTTACTGGGTCTCTTTACTGTGAATTGTGGACGACAAGAAATAGAACAAACAGATTATTTCGATTTATCGCATATTGTACTTAAGCTAACGGTACGTAATTTGACACCAAATTTTAATTTATATCTAAATTGGAACATTAGAAGTTTTCAATTTATAAATTCAAAGTATATTCATTGTAATTATGAAAATCTTAACACTTATTACAGTAAAAACCTAACCTAAGCAATCTAAAGAGACAAAGTGCACATGCGGCATGGTGCCAAAAACGCTTGCATTCCCGCGTTGAATAGCGATCGAATCTCTGCTCAACATATGAACCAGCCTTCTTGTAAACGGCACCATTGATCAAACCTTGGACTAAGTGTTTGAAAAATTATATTAATACAAAAGTATAGCAATAGATACCAATTTCTTGTTATTCTTCTTTTATTTTTTTATATTTATCGTAG
>DWON01000459.1:0-33325 GCA_018251015.1 Phocides pigmalion okeechobee | reverse complement strand
CCCCCCTCCAACCCCGCCATTCCGCGGACTTAAAAACACACCCTCGTAGCACGGGTCTTCTCAGACTGAGAATGTAACAATATAGCTAATCCGGTGCTCAATTGAGGATTAGTAAGTAGAGTTAGAAAACTCCCAGGGATGTAGATTTCCAGGAGTTTCCCTTGACCGTTAAAACAAGTTATTATTAATTTGTAATACCGATATATACGGACATGACTTAAAAAAATTGAAGCATGCTAAGGGTTTGATCCGTCCTCCCGTCCCCCCTCACTCCGGTCGTGAGACTGGGACCTTACCACTAAGCTGTCACTGTATTTAAATACAAATAATATGTTTAAAGTTAATATATATCAAAATATGTTTGCTACAGCCGACTTGCTATAGCTAATTCGTAACGTGGTACGTGTATAGTTTTGAGTGTTATTAGGTATTCAAATTAGTTGTGGATAGTTTTCAGTCGGTTTTTAAGGGCGCTAGTCGTGGTATAATCCATTTATCAGTGCGTGAAGGTTGCTTTTATATAAAGGGCAGGACGCCCTTACAGAGTCTGAAGGTCGCTACTTATCTCTATTCGATCCTTGCTTTACTTTCACGGCTTTCATTAGTTTCACCTTCACAGTTTTGATCAACATGCGTTTATTATGGGATATTGGAACGAATACAGCTCATAATTGGAAGACTACGCTTCAGTCACCTTTTTTTTTGTTTTTGATGTGGAAAGCAACAAATGATTCCTTCCGTCCAGAGTTGTGAAGAAAGAGTAAGTCAGACTTTTACTGGCTAAACCCACACCCTGAGCAGGAGCTCAGGCCTTAAAGTTCCGGGGGCCACGGGATCCCAATTGGACAACTACCACGATTCCGACAAGCATCGGCCCGCCATTACAGTCTGGTGGCTCCAGCGACTGTGTTTCCTCCATGAGTGGAAAGATATGCTCATTTCCCCGCGGCAGTCATCTTTATTTGTTGCTATGCTTGCAATAGAGTAGTGTGTTCGAATGGAGTATGACCCTTCACTCATGCTCATAGGTTAATCTGAGTGTCTGATGTTTTCAAGTCGACCCGATAGAGGTACGAGAGAAAGAGACGAGATTAAACGAGTGTCATTTATTTGATTACCGGACCTAATGATTACGTTTACGTTTTAGAGTAACGTTAGATCCCAAGTACAGGATCATGCATGAAATTTTGTCACCAGCGGTGACCCATCCATTTTCTGACCGCGTCCGACGTTGCTTAATTTTTTTGTTTGTTCATTTATGATTAATACAAGCCGCGGGTTAAAGCGTGCTTCAATTGCTTTTGATATGTATTTTCGAGTCATCTAAGGTCAAATTATTATTTATGACTATATTACTTTATATATGACCATATAAAGTATGATTTATAACGATATTCACGTTCTTAAGCACCATTAAGTTGTATTATTAAATCTGAATTTATAATTTTACCTTACTGATCAAATCACGCATTGTTTTAATTATTACTAGCAATTGCCTATTGCTATACTCTCTCAGAAGTCTGTGTATATATACATATACAAGGTATTGCATACAATTCCAACTCGGTTTTCACACTATGTATATTTGAAATAAATCTCTAAAAATAATCAAATAATAAATTAATTTAAATCTTCTATTCTAGTGCCTTAGAGATAGAATTTCCAAAATTTCTTCTTTACTGCTCAATTTTGCTATTCAAATTCAAATTCAAATTCAAATATTTTATTTCATTGTAAGGTATATTACATACACTTAATGAACGTCAAGGGTAAAGTGTAAAATCAATACATCTGAAAAAAACAACTGGATGATGGAATGGTAAAAGTAAAAGAATGAATTTATTTTAACAAAATATTCAATGTCTTGTTAATTACTAAAACTAGTGCCATACCATTTTTCCTTTTGATAAATTATAAACGCTCAAACAGCTAGGCAGTATGAACATTTTTTGTAATACTAGTAGTATATGAGCGACAATTTTTGTAATGAAAAAGGTTTTTGTGTATGTAAAATGCTTTGGTGCTTGTATCCAAGGCGTCGTTTGTCATTAATATTCATGTGTCCACCAAATTACATAACTCGAACCGCGCCTTTGTGACTCGACAGCATTATGGTGTTTATCGTGTCAATGACGTGACAACTTAAGTGATTATGTTCGGACCTACCTTTTCCTATATCTATTCTTGTTATACTGACTTACATTCCGGTTCTGCTAACGCTCCGTTGGTCCAATCTGTAATCCGTCTGTAATCACATTGTGGCTCAGTGGTGTCAATTTGTATTATGTTAACGCAGATATCTCTATATTATAAAGCAAAGTCCCCTGTCGCGTCAGTCTGTCTATTTATTCGTGATAAACTCAAAAAGTACTGCACGTTCTCACAGTTTTCAACAAGTAGAGTGATTCTGAGGAAGGTTTTGGTGCATAATAAGTTAAGTTTATTCTGAATTGGGCGAGAAATAGCATAGTTATATTCAATATTAAGTCAGTCGTCGTTCGAAATAGATGTTTGTAATCGTTCGTTTTCAAGTAGGTAATGACTGGCTGCATGTATGAAAGAAAAATAATGTAAGTAAATATAAACTCTTATTACCCGAGCGAAGCTGGGTCGGATGGCTAGTTTTCAATAATATAATCATTACTGAGATATCTATACGTTTGCAAAATTGATACGTTTCTCGCGTTATAATCTTCACTATTATATAAAACTGAATCGTTACCCGTTTGTTCATATTACTATGATGCAAATTGATTTGTTCTACGTAAAAAATGTGCATATATTGTCTCTACCTCTCGCCTCGATATAGGTTATGCATTATCACGTTACAATATTTTGGACTTGAGCAGCGACTAAACATTTCTAGTTATGATGACCGCTTTTATCCGGCCGACTTTTTAATTACATACATTTGATACTAGGCACCCATACTTGTATTTCGCAGAGGGTTAACCCTAAAAATAGCTATATACATAAATGTACTAGCGTAGCAGGTTAACGCTGATACATTTATATACCTGAACGAATTGGGTTAGATAAACATCGCACATAGGATTCTACAAACAAGAATTTAGTTTCTCAATTACTACAGCTAAGTCTTCATAGTTTGATTCTGCTGTGTCAGTAATAAATTGGTTACGATTCAGTATCTTATTTGCTTTGTCATTTATTATCTTGGTTACCTTACTGCCGATATATTAAATTTTGATGTGTTCCATCTGTTTATTCATTGCTTCGTATATTTGCTTTCACTTGACATTTCTGAACGAAAGTCGAAGATATACGTATTTGGTATGGAAACGACTCTGATTTATGTTTCATAACTATGATTAAGAATTTCTTAAAGAGTATTTGTGGTAATGATCGCTGTAAACCATGATCCTTATGTTTTATTCCTATCTTGAATTCTGCACGCCCGTGCAGACTTGTAATTTTATGAATAATTTTATCTCCATCACGATTTCATCTGCTACTACAATAAAATCTCATATTTCGTTTTTTGAACGCTTGTTTCTTTTTTATATCCTTTTTTATTCATCACGTAAAAGCTTTTGAATGTTTGCACGATCTGTAAGGCTATTTCTCTGACGCGGCTTATTAAGAGTCATATTTAATGCACGCTTTCATAGTTTTGTACGGCTGCAATAAAATGTGTCACGTACATCATTATTTCATTGATTGCAATCGTATTATATCGTTAGTTAACTTAAAGGCAAATAAGTGATTATAATTACAATTATCTTTATCATTGGCATTAAATAGTTGTGCATTGATAACGAATGTAGGCTTGGTTAAACTAGATTAAATTTTATGATCCTTTTGTCACTATTCATCTTTATCAACCCATTACTGTTGACACGAATCTTGTTTTACAATAAAATGGTTAAGACCATAGTCCACCACACTTTCCTAATTGTAGTAAGTTGACAAATTTCGAAAACTTCATGAAGAACCATCAGGGAAGTAGATTACAAGATTACCCTTCACTATAAAAGCAAGTGATAATTTATATCTACTAAGAAAATCTCGCAGAAAAAGAGATTCGTGATGTCGAAAAGGAAGTTTTGTCAGTGATTCAAACAAAACCTGTGTAAAAGACACCGGTATCTTACGATGAGGTTATCACAACGCCACTATTACTTCTTAGCTATTATCAGAGTTAGATAGTAACATTCAGTTGTACCTGAGGTCACACTTACACGATAAGTCACGCGCATATCGCATACGCCCATAATCCAGTCCGTACTCGAGTCGTAGATCTGTTTTTAATGACAGTTCAGGAGATAGTGTCGTACACGGCGATCTTCCGATTTATTGTCACGGAATACAAATGAGCAACGGGTTCTCGGATGACTCTTAATATTGCGAACTTAGAGGCTCGACACGCTGTTGTTTATTGCCTCGTAAACTAAGCTCGTGCCGCGAACGGGAATAACTTAGTATTAAGTTACAATTTCTTTGTCACAGCGATGCACAGTCTAGTATCCATACGGGTATTTTGTGCTTGCAACTGATGCTTGCTGGTCATAGTATGTTATTTATCATGGGAAGGGTAACAGATAAATTTGCGATGAGGTCGTATGTATAAAATTATTTGTAATGTTAGCTGCGCTGCGAATAATAGTCAGTCGGCTGCAAGCAATGGAATTGGTGTATTTGTTGTTTATTAGTGGCAGCAAAGCAGTAAACATATTCCCGTTTTCACAACGCGGAACAGTAGTAAATTTGTTACATAGTAATTTATACTGTCCGATAGGGTCGGGTGTGCAAACAGTAGGTTTTTTAATTTTGTTTAATTTCATTTTTATTATTGTGTATCTTAGGAACCATATATTTTGTTATTTTTCTATATACTCATTAACTTTACTTTGGTCCAATACGCCAAAAGCCGTACAATGTTCTTCGAGTTCAGTATAATAATGGTTTCAGGATGTTGATGCGGTTACCTCGGTACTTTTGGACATCAGGATGCAATGTGTCCGGCAGAGCTTCAACACCATCCTGACTTGATCAGGGAAAGATTTGACTGTACATATATGACCAATAAAAATTAGGTGAACTAAGTCACGGGTGCGTCTAATAATTTAAATATCGTTACTAATATTGTTTTCCACTTGTTACGTACAACACCCCCTTTCTATACGGCAGCCGGATCTCGTGTGATTCATTATTACGAAACGCAACATAATTTCGGTTGAGGTAGGACTCTTACGCAACATCCGCTCAGATAGCTACTTTCACCGATTTCTACTAAGAAACAGATCGCTTGACTAAGCACCTAAGATATTAAATTTTAATCACGTAGGTTTAATAATATAAGCAGCGATGTCTTAGTATTAAGAACTCGGTTTGTTATACGAAGGATCTTGGATTCGAATACGTAACAAGCACTTCTTTTTCGAAGTTACATATGTGCTTGCGTATTAGAAATTAATTTTAGAATATAGAAATAGTTTTTCCTTTTAGCTGTTAAAAATAGTTAGTGATTCCTTATTATTTTAAAAGAAATATTTGAAATAATTAATAAACTTTTTCCTTTTTTAAATCGGCAAATAATAATTTTAGAAAGAATATTTTCACATCTAAAATTATTTCATGGAGAATATTATAATACTTAAAGTGATAAGTCAAAATTTAAGATATTACGCGTCGATTTTATGTACGCGTCATCTGTAGATATATTCTTATTGCGTAAGTACCTTGATAAAAATATTTTACCCATGCATATTTATTATTATAGTTTGAATTGATACAACGGTCCCCATAATTATAGAACTCGTTGACCATATCATTAAGGGTCTGACGACTGGTGAAAGTATGAACAAATAGGTGGTATATTAAGGTCGGCCCTTGAATATTTTTGCTTAAAACCTGTCTTATTGAGTGGCGTTAACGTGAAGTGACACGGAGACCCCAATACAATAGTAATGATTTAAGAGAAATATCGGCTTCTGAATTACTCGTTAAGTCAAATCATTCTGTAATTGACTTACTTTGTATGCACATCTCACTAAGTTATAAGAAATATATAAATAATTAGCGGGAAAAGCTCGTGGCTGTGCTCGGGTAGTAGTCGATAACTGATACCTAATTTACAAACCGAGGAAATTTTAAATATCTTTCAACCCCTATTGTATTCCCTTAGGGGTGGAATTTTTATAAATCCTTTCTTAGTCCTTATTTGCGCTATATAAAAAGAAATCCGCAAAATTTTAGGATTCTGTACACAGCGGTTTTGACCGCGTTGGTCTTTGGTTTTGTCAATCACCTTAATGTTACATATGTTACTTGGTTTTAGAACTATAGTTCGGGGAATTATTGCCGTTCGCATAATTTACTGTAAAGCAGTTACTGTGTTTTGGGCGAAGCCATGTGGTAACCGGTTCCTGTTACATATGAGGCTATTCTCTTAGTTGTCAGCAGTAGCAACGTATATATGTATGACATCAGATAGACTACAATTATTTGAGGTTGATGTAGATGTCGATCAGCTGCAACGATCAATTTACGTCATGCAGTTCGTTTGTTACTCCTGAAACATAAAAAAGGATTTTTTAATTCGAATTCACTCGTTTTGCTTTATTTTGTTCGTTGATATATAGTTGATGATATTATGTAAATTTTCTATTAATGATTTTTACTAATATCATAGCGAAATTTATATCATATTTATATTAGTACCCGTTATATGGTAAAACATTTTGTCGTGCTAGATATTCAAGATTATTTATCAATGTTAACAGTTTTGACAGACTTCGTTAGCATTAGAAACACGATTTTAATCGGTCATTCGTATAAACAAGCGTTTAGAGTGAGTGAAAGTACTCGTCAGCGACTCGTCGATAAGATTTGTGTCTCTACTCAATGCCTACTTTTGTATTTGGTATAACTATAGTTCAACGGGAAGGTACCATCGACGTCCTCACTATCCGCCGTGAAGCAACTTATGTTTCGGTTGGAGAAGTGTGATTGCCGGGTACACTTACGAACGATTTAGCCGTTTTAGTCTTCTGGAGTATGGATTATACGGACGACATCAAATAGGACTTCAGACCTGTTCGAGGTTCTATGTCGATGTCTATAGGACGCAACGATTACTTAACATAAAGTGGCCTGCACACTCGCTTGCTCCTATGTACAATATAAATATTAGCTCTCTGCAACCCTTTTCCGTATAAACTTTGACTGTCCAAATTTCATACTCTTCCGTTCGCATAATAGTCGTGAAAAAAAAATTGCTTCACATAATACTATATAGAGCGATTCGTTTACCTGTGATGTCTTCGCTAGAAATAAAAAAAATGACCAGCAACACCGTAATATATGTGCATTTTAGGTTTGTATATTTTATGAACTATGTTTTCTTCTACAAATTTCCGGATTTTCAATGCGAGTCACCCAAATTCTACTCATCAAATTTTACCGATATTAATTAATTGTTGGTCACCCATCTCAATTCCGACCGCGTCCAAAACTTAGCTTTGTCAATCACTCATGCCGCTTGGCTGTATACATTTAATCTCATTTGTTGATTGCATTACGTAATGTGAGGTAAGATTATGTCGGTTTAGGTACACGATTATGATCGGTGCAGTGAGTGTGAGTCCAGTGAAAGTGAGCTGGAAGTGGCGCCAATCAAAAACGCGTTAGCTTTCGATTCTACGAACCCGCTAGCGATGCTTTGGAATACAGATTTCCAATCCCGTACTGTTACGTAATGTACATATATGTATGTTGTTGATCTGTTTGCAAGCGGATGGAAGAAGGTTCTGACTACTTCCTTGTATTTGGAGAGAATGACTCGCTTTTTTGTCTCTCACAGTAATTAATAATTTAGCTTTCGATTCGACGAACTCAGTACAAATGCTTTGTGATACAGATTTAAAATCCTGTATGATGATGTAATGTATATATTGTAGATCTGTTTGCAAGGAGAAGGAAGAAGTTTCTGACCGTTTTCTTTTGTTTGGAGATTATGACGAAGCTAAGTCATTAATCAAACAAAAGAAACAAAAATCTGTTTGTCTGTCTTTTGTTTAATTAATGTCTTCGCATTCGATTCAAAGAACCCGTTAGCCTGTTAACCCGTTAGGAATATATATGTTCAATTTTTTATCTTCCTTTTTCAATCTTCTATCTTACTCCCTTAAAGATAGAATTTCCAAATTTATTTTGTTAGTCTCACGTTATACAAAGAACCTATATAAAAAATTACTGGATTCTTGGTTCACCGGTTTCGCCTGTGCGTTGATCACTGGATTTATCAGTTACCTTCTTCTTTTATATATATACATAGATTATTCTAAACCATTTCGACTGTAGTCTACCCTGGTGTCATTCTACTTTAATCATGGAAGCGCTCTATTGTCAATATTTGAGCGCGAAAAAAAGGATTTTGGTGTTAATGTGACAAAACGATAAGAGCTTTAATCCCGTTATCGAACAAAACCCTTGTTACGTTTGAATTTTGATAACATATAAGATTAATGTATTAGTTCCACTGATAATCTATTTGGACAAGGTTCTCGCTCTAGTTATTATGTGTTAATCTTTTCACGTAAAAATATAGCAGTTACGATAAATAATATTAATGAATATAAGAGATTTATCATGAATAGCGGGTAACCGCTGGGTGCAGTGGGCATGGAACCGATTAGAGTGGCGGCACCTAGAGGAAACTTATGCCCAGCAATGGACACGTAAAGGCTGACGGATGGATCATAACTAGATTTTGCCCAAGGCTTTTTTGTACAGATGTCGATATTACAGTACAATCGAGTTTTATATTACTATTGTTAAATAAAAAAGGAAATAAATATTGTAAAAAATTTGGTCTTCTATTTTACCCCTTTAGAGTTGACGTTAACAGAATTTCTTTCTTAACGCTCACTTACGCGATCTAATGAAATCATCTGTAAACTTCAGTGGACCATGTACAACGGTTTTGACTCTGGATCAGTCAGTCAGCTTTCTTTTTAATAAATATGCTATTCGGTTATTTCCTAAGTTGATAATTCTAACATGCACAGTTTTTTAGTTAGTCGAGAACGCATTCCATCTAACTACTGACCAAGGATATTTGTAATCAAGTGAAAATAGGGTTGTAGACTTGTCTTCTGTCATTAAGCAATATCGAAAGGCGTAGGTGTCTTACCCTTCAAACTAAAACACAATAGCTTTTAATAATCCTGTGATAGAGCAGAAATCGCTCATGTAATAATATATTGGCACATTTACAAAAACATGTCTTAACTTGTTTATAAAGCCTAGCTGTTCGAAAGTAACCTTATAAAAAATAAGTGAAGTTAATTTATATACCGAAAAAAATAGTATAACACTTATGTTCGTGATGAGACGAGACATTCGATGTTTGTCAAAATTAATTAATTCTTTTACTTTCAACATGCCACCAAAATTTGATTCTAGTTTCAGTAATTATCACAAAATGTAGATATGCCAATATGCTACGTGAACGAAGTAATGGCGCTATTAGATCTCTGTAGTTGTAGCTACAAAGACTGTACCGCATTGTCAGATGATATGAGATATGTTTGTCATCGTCACTGATTGTTCCCAAAAAGGTGTGAACACATTTACCTACTAAGAGATGTGACGTCGTTATTAGTAAACACATTCACCACACGAACATTCACCATACTATGATTTCGAGAATAACAAGAAAGTCAAAACAAGCCATTGGAATAATAAACAAACACATTTGTATAGAGAAATTGCATTACTCAATGATTGTGCGATGTTTCCGATGTGTCGCCGTCGATGAACGAGCAGAGATTTACGCAAAAATATATGAACATAAAAAAAATATTGTTTAAAAGATAATAGTCAACAGGAGAATAAAATGTAAAAGTTTATAAAAGAGTTCTTATCGACTTAAAATTAATGTCAAATAGCCAGGTACCTACCGTTAACTAAAATATGTATATGAATGAATACTGGTAAATGTATCGCTAATAAATAACTGTTATAATTATGATACAATGATCACTAAGTACGCAATCATCGAGATTTGAATAGTCATTTTTTCATTCATCTGTTTGTCCGGGGAAATTCGCTTTAGGAAAAAGATTTACTCATTATCGAAGGGATTCCGAATATGTTTTCACCGAGCCTTGCCGGATTCTGAAGGATATTTTTATAATCCCCTTCCGAGTTTCATAGATGTTATATGGATAAATAAATTTGATTAACAGTTATTTAAGATCGAATATTTACTATGACTTTTCTATTCAAAATTTAATTTTACTTTCGCCATAAGTAGTAGAATGTTATATCAGTAAACATAGTTAATCGCTGTTCGTTTGTAGTAAGCAAAACGAATGGAATGGAAATGGAAAGTAGAGTGCGATAACAGTGCTAATAAACGTGCAAAAACGAGTATTTAGCGAGTTTCCACAGGAGTCGTAAAGCTTTCCTATATACGAAGTTGTAAACAGCAACGAGGTTTTTTTTTAACTCGGTGTAATCAGCTTCTAATTGAAATTCCTTTACAGATATTACAAAAAGTTTTAACATTTGTATTCCCACATTTGATTGACGACAAGAGGGCTGATTCATATCTCGCGCAGAGCATTGCGATTGTAGTTCAACGCGGGAATGCGGCTCGCGTTCTTGGTACTACGCCGCATGGGCATGGACTCCCTTTAGATTGTTTAGATTAGGCTTTTATTATAATTACTTTTAAGATTTTCGATATTGTAATTCCTCGAGATGTTTTCGTTTACCGATGATAAACAAGCGATAATCAATTGTTAATACGCGTATAAGTTAAAAATATATAAGATATTGAAACTCTGAACCTTGGTGGGAGAGAGTGGAAATTTATAACTAGACTAAGAGTAGTCTTAGTAATTATAATATTTTATGTTCCAATCATCAAAGTAATACAATCAACAAAGTTGAGAGCTAATTATAAACAGTGAATATTTAAAGTACATTCACTCAGTTTATTAAGAAGCTAAGTATCCGTCAGAAGTTTCTAAAACATTAGCTACTAGATTACTCAAAGTCAACTTTCTATTTTGCGATCTAAGTAGCGAGGTGAATTGACACCAAGTTGTAATATTTCAATGAGTTTGAAATCCAGTGATCCAGTGATAGAATATAATAGAGATTGTCATCAATTTGATATTGCCAACCCCAGTCTAACCTTTTCAGACTATTGGATTAGGCTTTGCCCTTGCGTAACCCGCATTAACTGTCGCGTTGCGTAACGTTCTCATGAAATTGGTTACATTGCTCGATTTGTACAAAGCGGTCGTCTGTGGTCTCTGAATAGGGAGCAATAACCAACATCGCTGACGAAAATCGCCCAAATGGTACACGTAAATCATTTTGCGTAACCGGCCACAGGATCTTGTAACTGCTAACTCGGAGCCGTATTATTTTCCATATAAGGTTTTTCGATTATCTATAAATTGATCGTAATGGAAACTGCCGTGCGGGCTCGTTATTAAGATGCTGCAACGCATCCTCGATTGCTTTATGTGTACTTAGAAGATTGTGTGCGTGTTAAATCATGCTTTGCTGTTTTGCTTTTATGCAAATTGGGAGCTAAGGTTGGCAACGTGCTTTGAAAATTTATTTTACAATGCCGTTGCGTACACCTCAAAGCGACCGTGGACTAACTAGCAACTTGTTATGATGCTATTTAGCAGATCTACAATAGCTTTGTATGTATATATATAATACTTATTGTACTCATAATCCCCTAGTAGGATTCCAATACACAATATCCAGAAATAGAATAACATTCTAAATTCATCATTTACATGTTTGCCTTGCCGGCAATTGAACCCGGAACTGTATGTCAAGACTAGCATGATGACTACTGCTCCTGTGGGTCATCAACGTATACAAGCGTAAAGAAATAGTGATTACAAAAGCATTGGATCTGTTCGTTATTCGACAAAGTCAAAATTTAAATACTTTTGTGTATGTTTGTCGCTTTATTTATATATACATATTTTTAGATCCTTCAGTTCATAAAAAATATTATTGACGAATAGATTGACGAGAAATCGTCTTTTAAGTGATACGGTATTCATGACCACCATTAACCACTTACTGTTTGCTACTGGACATGGGTTTTCTTTGATAATTCTAAGAATAAGTAATCCACCATGCTAGCTAAGTGTGGATCGATTTCACATACCTAAGAAGATTTTATGTGAGAACGCTCAGGCTTGTCGATTTCCTCGCGATGTTTTCGCGATGTTTTCGCGATTGTTAAAGCAAGTGATAATTAATTTCTATTACACACATACCTTCGAAAAATCCGAGGTGCGTCTATGACTTCAAGTTCTTATAAGAAGGCTTGAGAGTTTTAAATCGCTATAATTACTTTTGTTCGATAAGTTAATACGGATGTTGTATACGAACGGACGTATAAATCAGACGTTATAGTGTCATTGAAAGTTTTATCTGTTACGTAAACAAAGAGAAATCCCCCAAGCGCTGCTCAGAACAACAAGACGTATAGCCAAATGACTGAAACTGCACAAGCGGAACCGATTGAATGCTTTAATTTCAAAAAAGTTAAATGCGCTTACGTAAATCAACTACGATTGACATTGTATTCAGTTGAAGATGTTTATTACATTTATCTACTAACTCGTGTAAATAAAATATAAATGGTATGAGAATAGCAAATGTTATCTAAATTGTATAACATTCATTATCTACCAACTTTTTCCCTCCTTATGAAATACCTCCTAAATCCTTTTCACTAGGTTATTGACTGACATCTATATTGTAACAAATCACTACGACAAAGGAATAAGCTTTATTGAGACAGCGTATTTGTTTTTGTCGGCGCCACACGTAACCTCCGTTCACGAAGATTAATGACGTATAACGTTGCTCACGGCTTACGCAATAGAAGGTGGCACATAAAACGTCGGGATAGTTCCCCTCACAACTTTCACCTAACATGAATCGGTAATAATCAGTCGGCCCGTAATAACCATCATAACTCGCAATAAACTCCCGCGACGCAACGCATCTGTGCGAGAGCGAGAGTGGATACAGAATTAATTTGGTTCGAGCACGCGACGCTTGGCAAAGGTCGACGAAACGGCTGATCACTTTCTTGTGATACGCGGTGTGATCCCACGCTAACACGCCAAGTTGTTGCAACCGTCTTAGACACAGCTTAGACGTAAGGGTGACATTAGCCTGCGCACGCGAATGACAAATTGGGATTCAGTAAGCTACAAAGTAGCTTGGCTTGGAAATGGCAGTGAAAGCGAGAGCATTGCACTTTGCAACTGGATACGAAATCAAGCTGCCTGAATCGGTGCAGCAGTCATGGAATACATTTTTGCCGTGTGATTCATAGCGGCATGAACTAGTGCGTAAATTTAGTTAATGATCATTTCCTCGTCGAGACCACCCAATAGTTTGAATGCAATACCTATAAAGTTAGGGATACACAAACATTTTAATCTGAAGACTTAATCAACCAGGCCATGGCTTAGCAGTGCGATGAGTCACTCGCTTGCGAAATAAAAGACCTTAATCATTTACATTTTCTGCGATGGGAATCGTTACATTTGCCATTAGCATATATCACTGCTCTCGCAAGATTGAAATGAAGGTGTTAATGAATGTATAGCTGTACGAATGAAAGTAATGTTAGTGTATTCTCGTTCACTAAGGCATACAGCTGGGTTATCTCGTCCTTCATTTCTGCTATCAAGATCAAAATAATGCTCTTCCGACATTCATGCTCTTTATAACCTTACTATCTTCAAGGCGAGAGTTAATAGCCACTTTCTTGGCAAACGTGTACCATCCTTGACCCGTTCTATTATACACTTTTCACGAGTGCGATTTGGGTCAACCGTAAAGTCAGAAATTTCACATTTTTGCACAATTTAAATTTTAAATTCGGCTCCACGATCCTAATCATTGACCGAAAATCTTATTAACTTGGCAATTTATTATTAACCAAACGTTAAATTTATTATCCTGTCTGATTTAGATAAGCAAATTAAAATGGATTTGGTTTTCGACAGATAAACTTTTTAAGTGCTTTTAATTACCACATTAGTGTAATTTATTAGGACTTTCAATGTTTCGGTATCTTTCGACAAATTGCAAGGGAAAAAATCTTAAACTCATTGATTGTTACGTCACATTCGTCATCATCCCCTCTATCCTTACTAATATTATAAATTAGAATGTAAGTTTGTTTGTTACGCTTTCACGCCAAAACTACTTAACTGACTATTATGAAACTTTGTACACATTCTTAGAGAAATTAAAAAGGATATACGATACTTATTATTAAAAAAAGATAATTTGACATACATGATTTTTTGAAAAAATATTTGAAAATCTAGCAACTTCAAAGACTTCGAATTAATATCTTACATTACATTATTAACAGTTTCAGCTGTTTTGAATTTTTGTATATGTCATGTTATTTTGTTCTCTCACTTATAATCAATACTAAAACTTAAAATTTTTGAGATTAGGTACCAGTTTATTGTTTAAGACAAAGACAGAACAAAACAACAACAAAAGACAAAACAAGAACGAGCGATGTATATTCGCAAATCAGGTGAATTACAATCAGTCATGTCTCCTCATTTTATCCGTATAGGAGAAAACTGTTTAGTACTATTTACTACGTACAACTCTCAGGCACTTAATTACTATGCGCTATAAATTTGGATGTAAGCCTCGCGCGAAGAAAGTTCCATCATTCTATGACAGTTACGAGAAGTTGATCATGCATATTATTATGCCCACCAAACGAATATGTTGCGAATCGTGAAATACATTAATAAAAAATTATAAAAGCAGTAGTACAAATGAAAATTTTGACGTTTATATTTAAGAAAACTTAAATTCTCAAACACTTCCAAAGTTATGATTTTAAACGAATATTATGGCAGAATTTATACGTCTTACTATGTACCGGATACTTACGATTGGCGGTTTTTGATTTCTGATTGCCGATATTTCTAAAGTTTCAAAGTTGTAGCACAAACGCGGGTTAGTAGTTAACTTACGTTTAGAAGTAAATAAGCTTTACTTGGAGACTTTGTCCCGGCTAATTTAATGAGAAATGAACATTTTTACAGATTTATCATGCGGTTTAAAAATGAACTCAGTAGTTACAAAAGACCGTTTAATTACAAACCCTTGTCCAGAAACATCGATTTTCCCCCAACGTGACAACAACACGGGGTCACGGGAAAGGCCCCGTGACTCGTAACGTAAACGTGTTGCAGTTGTTTTTATCTTTAGCAAGTTTCTTATATTTAAAAATGAAGTCATTTGTATGTTTTATTATCGACTCGTTATCGGCTCTTTACTGGGCACAGGTCTTTTCACAGTAAGAACAGTTAAGCAATAATCCACTATCTTGGCCGAATGCTTATTGGTAGACTTTACACTGCTTTAACACGTTATGGAGAGTTTTCATGATGTTCTTTCACTGTAGAAGTAATTGTAGGTGTGAAATTAACCGTCAATTTCTAATAATGACATACATAATATGAAGATAAGTTGGACGGAGGAAAAGTCGTGGTTACGGAACATCAGAGATTTGACCGGAATAGCTGGCGCAGGTGAGCTGCTCCGTAGAGCAAAAAAAGAGGATTACACCTAGCTGATAGCCAACTTTCATTATTTGGAGAGTCACTTAAAGAAGTAAAGAAAATTTGCAGCCCAGACCTTCCGACATCGAGGTCGGAATCTTACCACCAAGCTATCACTGCTTGGTTCGAATCATGTTTACAAGTTATCAAATGGCTTTATAAAAATATTATCTTTGACGTAATTCTACGGAATTTGTTTTTCATTTTAAGGAAGTTAATAAAATATTAATCGCACTTGATCCGGTGTCAAGTACGTTTTAAAGTGATAATATTTTCCGTCGAATTACGATGATACGGTGATGATAAGTATAATAGAAAATAAATGTAATAAAATAAATAACTTAATATTACATATATTAAGTTATTGCTTTTATTACATTTTATTACATTTATTATATTACATTATAAGTTTAGTTTTCTCGATTGAAAAATTGCTATTTATAAAAAATAAATGAAATTTTGAAATTTCATTATAGATGTCTTTAATATTTCTTTTATATGTCTACTATTCCGTCCTTCTTTTCTGTAAGTAATATAAAACAGATAAAAAAGAATGACAAATATTAGATTTGATAAGTCTGGGTTTTTTTAAAGAATGTATTCAGTTGTAATCTGTAGAAGAAATAATAATATTATAACTAATTGTATTTGCTCCCACATGCACGTACAAGATAAACGAATTTCATATAATTTCAGCTATTTATGTATATAAGAACATTTGATAATAAATAAGGCATATGAGAAAAAAACATGTCCATTCGTTTCTGTCTTTGCCCCAATATACTCTATTCAAAATATATACAGAATAAATTCATAAATATGAAAATGCATAATGCCGCATATTTTTATACGATTGTATATTTTTTAACCGATTTTTAAAAAGGTTGAAATTTTTAGTTCGTTGAAATGTTTTTTTATTATTGTATATTCAGCGATAATTCTTTACGCCGCGAACTGATTTTTATGATTATTTTAATATGTAATGCTAACAATACATAATATCTGTATTAAACATTAAAAAGTAAAACTAAAATAGGATACCATCTGTTTCTTTCCCCAATAGTTCATAGATATAAACATTCCGTATAATATGCGTTCTACATTTAACTAAAAGGGCGCAGGTTCATGTGGTTTCGGAAACTGTTTACGGGGCCATAAATTGTTTTTTTATTGCGCTCGAACCATCTGCGTTATATTTATTAAACAGCTGTTTAGAGAGAGCTTAAGTTTCCGTGTTTATTGCAAAAGGTTCGTAATAATATTAATGAATATCTTTTTGTTTCAGGTAAGTTAACAAAATTTCTTGGATTTGATTTGGTAAGTTATTTTACTGCTTTATTAATGTTGTTCACTTATACAGAGAGTACGAATTATAAATAATATAATATATCGCCATTTTTGTATTCTTCCAACATCGTGTTTGATTTTATCTAGTAACGCTGATTAAACAAAGTTCTTATCTAACAGAAAACCATGTTTTCACTCTGGCAAGACACAGTTTAAGCTTATATTTTTTAGACCGTCAGGAAAGTAAACATCGTTTTAATTGCGGAGCGATTAGGGTTGTAAAGCTTTCCGGTGCATCGACGCCGGTGATAGTCGCGTGGTGCGCCGCAGCGGCACTCCCACTCGGCAATCGCGGCCGCGACCGGCTCGCGCTCATTCACTCCAGTCCTCTGCCGACTACCGCGGCGCACGCACGCGACCACTTCTGACGCGCCTCCAATGTTAGTCTACGATTACGACATCGCGTCGCAACTCGGACTTTTACCGTGACAGTGAACGTAACTTTTTCGAATATGGGTTAAACTACGTCGTCGACGATATGAGTCCGGGCGAGCGCGCCGCCCTCGGGCGCCGCGAACCCCCTCGCCCTCAGTATGCGGCCACGGCACCGGGATACCCGCCACCATATTACCCGCCTTATGGCGTTCCACATCCCAATGCATGGCTCGGAGCGCCGCTGATCTCCATGGCGGGACGGACCCCGCCGCCTCGGCATACGCCCGTTTCTAAACTGGCGATGCAAGCCCAGGGGGCTCCTCTCATCATACAGAATCGAAATGATCGACGAAAATATACCACCGTACCAGAACAACGCAACCACCGACCACCCGGACATGTTGACCAAACAACGAGGGAACGATGTGAGGCACCTGAAGGTGTCAGGACGCGAAATCAACAACAGCAAGCGCGGACAACAAGGAACAATCGCAACAACAACAATAATAATAACAACAATACGGATGCAGTGAGCGTCGCCAGCGATGAAAGTTCTGGTTCCACGAATTCTGAAACTATGTTGCCAAGAATTATCAAGCCTCGTAAAAGACGTAAAAAGGATAGAAAACCTAATAATATTGTTCCTCATGATTTAACTGCTGCTGCGCTAGATCTCGGTGATGTTGACCACTGTGCGGTTGCAAATATGGGGTCGATGTCGCGCGGTATTTACGACGAATCTTTTTGCCGGGAGATTCCATTGCCGTATCGTTTAGATGTGAAAGTGTTAGAGTACCCGGATCCGACGCCTGAGACATATAGAGTGGCTGCTCTAGGCGAGGCATTTGAAGCGACTCGTTTTGGATTAGCGGAGGCAGCATCACCATCGGAATCAGCCGTCAGTTCTTGTCAGTGTCGTTATTGTGACCCTGTGGGACAAATTTGGGATGCCGATTCAATTGCAGATTTGTTAGATGAAAATTCTAGTGGTGATTTCGCTCCCACAAAATTAGAGGATTCGATGAAAGTCGTCGGACCATTAGGAAGACGAGGCGTTGACACGACGTTGCGACGAAGTTGGAGTGATCCGTCCTCCCGTGTTCCTCAAAGGCGTGACGTGAACGCTAGTGATACACTTTCTTCTCCCAATTTGTATTCTTTGTTCCCTACGAAACGGGTCAACTCGCCGGAGCCCCGGTCGCCGCTGGCTTTGGAAATATCCTCCGAAATCGTCACATCAATGAATGGTCATCGTGACCTGGAAATAAAGTTATTCTCAACCTCGCCCCCGGCTATGAACTCTGACCGCCGCTCCTTCTTCAGCGATAAAAGTGAAAGTGCCGCGAACAGATGTGCAATCGCGAACTACGATGTAAAAGCAAACAGTGCAGTGAGTGGTGACAGAGTCGTGTCTGGTGTTAATAATGACAAAAAAAGTGAGGAAGTGGATTCGGGGTGCTCGTCTGCGCTCAAAGCCGGCGAGAACCCGCGCAACATTTGTGATTTAGCCTTAGTTACTGCCTAAGGCTCTTGTGATCGAATTACATTTTATGCTAATTGGATGCGTGTGTCGTAAATCAGTCCAGGGATCTCACGCTCGCCATTTGAGCTGGACTCAAATTGTCACAGCGAGGCATGCACGGAGCGTCTCATAGCGACCCTAAAATTGAGATCTCCGAATCGGTTTCCTGTAGATTCTATAATTAATTTATTATTAACACTAGCTTAGGAAGCTGGATGGAATGGAGCTTTGTCTGGACGTTTTAAAATTATGATTCGCCGTTTAGACCGCCCATCGATTTACGATTAATGTTCTAGGAGTACGTTTTTAGAGAATATGAATAACGCACAGGTATTTAATGACAGTTGTAAAGGAATAGGCTCACGGTGGTGGTAGTTAGAGTGATCCGGGCCGCGATTACCGGCGGCGTTGTATCTGCTGCCCTAACTCGTGCGCAATTAGCGTTTCACACTACTGACACGGTTCTGAGAGCGGTGGTGTGCGCAACGTTGCGGTTTCCCGCAATTTTCACCGCGCCGCTCGTTCCGGGTGGCGCCTCGTGCGCACCGGTTCATAGTGCTAATGACTTTTTTGTACTCCTAATGCCTCTTGGCTCACTTTTACCTTAAACGCCTTTTTTATGGACGCAGCACCGGCCTCTATTAAAGTGATTTGCACTACTGTTCTACATTACATTGTACTATATCAGAATTTAAATTTCAAATCTCTTTTCACTCATTTCTGTTCGTAGGTAACCGAAATAGTTTCTTGCCTTTATAAATAAAATAAATTGTTACCATAATTAATTAAAAGAGTCATTATATTAATACAAATATCCTGTTAAAACGGGAATGAAACGTGAAAATGAACTATGCCTATCGTTAGGTTCATTGATACGGTCATTAATTATAAGTCCAGTTCCAATTCATACAAAACAGTAGCACATTATGTTTTATTGTTTATCAATCAATCAATATGGTTATTTCGTGTCCATTGTTTGAAAGACGCTGGTATTGTTCTCATACATTTACACGTTGCTAATGTAACAATCTATCTTCTTGATAATTTTATATTTATTTTTTATCTCTCTAGTTTTGACAGTTGAAACAAATTCTAACCAGATATTGATTTATATTGGCGTCTTTGTGATTGTCGGTTAGTAAAAAATAATGTCTTAACACACTTTGCCAGAACACAATTTAGAGACATACGATTTAGATGCATTATAATGCTTTATACCCTTCGTAACTTTATAAATGTAGCCCTCAGTTGAGCGTTGTGTAGCTATCGTTACTTAAAAGGTGCAGTGTTGATAAGAGGCCACGATAGAGGTTTTTTTACTTCACCGGCATCGTTATCTGTGTTTGTTGAACAAGTCGCGTAGGTCATTCACTTCATTAGTTGCCGTTGATGGCTCTAACCTGAATTTACATAGTTCGCATATAACATGAAGATCCGTATAGTCTCGTTTTATTTAGCACGATAGTAAAATTGTACAGGATAATTTTTGACCGCAAGCCATATACAACGATCGCTTCACTCTTCAACGTTTTTTTAATTAACTTTCGCGTCACACGCATGTCATTTATTCGAGGCGCACTTTGCTTATTAAAGGTTACCGGAAATTTAAAATGCCATAAATAATTTTTAACATGTATGTAGCATAATTGCCATGGAAACACGGATGTGAGTTGCCCGATGGCATTGTTAAAGGTGTTTTTGAACCGCGTTTACCAAAATATTTAAGTCGTAATGAGATATCGTAATCGTATCGTGCACAATTAACGGCGAATCAATAATTAAATACCTTGTTTTAGTTGCTTTCTTGTAAATTCCTCTTTCCTTTAAGCTGGGGTCCAAAAGTGTTGTCGCCAGATAAAGTTCCATAATGTAGATAATGTGAATATAACTAAGTTATTCATGGATTTGTACGTCGGTACACCAGTCGCTATCGTTGGGTTTTACACTCCATGGGCTGTTTTGTAGTTCTCATATTTTTATTTTTGTGTTGTGTTTGCTTATATTGCTCGGCGCGTGCGTGGGACGGCATGATAAATTGATTCTTGCTTTTTTTTCTCTTCGATAGGCTCGACGTAGACGAGGAGTTATTACAGCCTCTTATCTGCTTAAAATTCTGACTTTAATGCGCGTTAGTGGGACCTTGTCGATTGCGTTAGATACCGCTGCTTGACAATCTTACTAGGAACCGGTCATATTCGGGGTGTCAGTTCCCTCACTTTTAATTTATTTTTATCTTATATTTAAGAATGCGATGTCTGCGTTACGTCCGATACGTCAGATAAGGCCCTAATTTATTGTTGACTGTCAGATAATTCGAACGATCGCAGCGTCATATTATTTAATTCAAATTAGAGTTGGAAATGTTTAGCAGGAAGAGGTGTTGAATGTAACTTGAATGTACCTCGGAAACGCCGAGCCCACAGTGGTGGGATTGAGACAGGGCGGGGCTCCGTTCGCAGTTGTGAAACTCAACGATACACCTCACTATAATTGTAAACAAAGTAGGCTATGTCTAACTTACTGAGTGAATGCATTTTATATATAAAATTATATAGGTTTAATATTTTGTTTGTGTACGTCGTGAGGCACGAGTTACACGCTTGCACACTATTTTTGTACAATAAAAACCATCATGTCCTTACGTATTTTGTTTTATTTCGATGCCACGTTCGAGAGACTTGCGCATCATTATATTCATTATGGGGCGATTTGTCTCTACTCTCAACATAATGTCGATTGTTTTCCTCAACACTGTCCGCGGTGTGGAAAACTTGTGATATGATAATTTAGCTACCTACTTAACTCATTGTTGCGTATTTCCTAGAACATACATATAATTGTAGTCGATAACGTTAATTACGAGCTACATAAGTAATTTGTGAAAGAGTAAAAATGTTCTGAAGTATGTTTACACAAACTGCGTAGCTATTTACGTAACCCACGAACGCAACTTTCCATTGTGGTCGAACAGCTTTCGGTTAGTTACGTGTTGGCCATTGTGGAAATGTTTACAAAAGGAGCGTCTGGGTGCAGATCACGGACGATACGCGACTAATTATGCCAACAACTCTGAATAGAGATGTTTCAATTGAACAGTTGCTTTCGTTTTGTGCTAAACGTTAGCCGAAATAATTGCTTTATACGTTCAAAAGCGTAAAAAAGAATCAGCTGCTCGATGTAGGTAGATACTTACAGACTATTAACTTGTGCTTTTATTTATTTGGTCGAATTTATTTTATACATATAAACGAAGTCTCTCTTGATAAAGTATGTCTTAATATGTGATTCAAAGGTATTATTAGTCTATTCTATGATAGTAAGAACTCACGATAAAAATTTTAGTATATTTTAATCTGTCATTACAAGTGTAGTCTGTTCAGGATTATATTCTATGTAATTACTCAAACTATATCTAAAACCTTACTGGAATATGTCATGTAATAATTTACACTGTAATCACAAAATAAACCAAAATTTAAACGAATTATAATTATTATTTATGTATTTCTTTGTCAACTTTACAAAAATGTACAGGGATAAAGGCAATGCTCTAATCGTTGTCCGCCAGTCAACCTAAGGACAATTATATACAAAATATCCTTGAAGAGTTCTATATGACATTCACGTCATTTAATCTTATCTTAATGCGTTATTTAGTGCCTTCTTCCCGATTTGTTCGTGGTCGGTGCAACGAATCACTTATTTTTATATCCATAACATATATATTGTGCCTTCAAATCATGTCGTACCGTATCAGTAGCAACAGTCTTATCGACGATAACGTGTGATAAAATATAATGTTATATAGACATGTCCGATAACGGAAGATAAGGTTATTGTATAAACATGTTCTTATGATGATTTGATTCCTGAAATCGATTATTCTTTCAAGGTTTTATAAATAATGAATTTGTTTTTCGATTACGTTGAAATGCTTTTCAACATAAAAAATCATACATCAATCATTTGCTACTGCAAACGATTGTGCAGGCCATGGCCATGGTATTAAATGGTCTCTGCAGTAAATGGCCATCTACGTTCAAAATAGAATACAACCAAAGCCCTGTCCTACTTCGTGTATTGATGCGTGATGCTACTCCTGAGGGCTGTGATGGTTGCGTCGTTTGAAGTGTAGAGAGAAACCGCACATCTCCAACCTGTTTCAGTTGCTTTACGGCTTGCTATAAGGACGGTGGTTGTACGAATCCATTTGAACTGTTTTTCAACCACCTTCTAAAAAATTACAGTTCATTGCGATTTGGATATAAAAAAGGAAACAAAGCAAAAGATAAGTTGCTTGCAAGTACTTGCAAGTTACTAGAAGGTAGTGCAATAATAATTCGTTCGAGTAAAAAAAATTAGAATAAACATTTGTATTTGGTGATAAAAACAAACTTTAAAATCACGACTACAGCAATATCAATAAATTATAAAGTTTCTTTACATTTCATTCTCATGGATATTGATAAATATTCCTATCGTACAATTGCAGTTAAAACATAGTTGAAATTTATAACTAGAAAAATTGGTTTAACATATAGATATATGTACACTAAAGTTTTTTTTCGCCGGCTTTTTTCTCCCGGTCAACCTTAGCCAACTGGGTTTTGACATTAATTAAGTGAATATAAGTATTTTATACAGAAATCAAATATTTGAATTTGAAGACAAAGAGACGTAGTATATTAAAATCAATGCATTGTTGTAGTCCATCGATTTTTATTAAAAAATCGCCGTCACTCAGACTTTAAACCAAACTAGGTACAATACGAAAGTGTGTAAGGAAGCGACCGTTTTTAGTACGAGCATGTTACTTTGTTAGTAGCAAGGACGTCGACTTGGTCAATGTCATGATATTCAGCTACTAGTCTAATGGTCCGAGAGGCAATCTTTATAGTGGTTACTCCCAAATTTTATTTAGTCAAGAATATTGAATAATATTAGTCCACGAGCTCAGTGTAAATTTCTTCAATAATTTCTTCACGGGTTGTAACTTGTAAAATAATTTAACACTGACTGCGGCGCTTGTAACGAGTGAACGTTGCGGGTGGCGGCTCTAAACGTTACCCGTTTTCTCTACACTGGAGATGTGCTGACAATTCACAGAAATATTGATTTTAGTTTGCGTCCGTGTAGCATCTATCGAATAAACAGACGTAATGTTCGCCGATGTAATCACAGTACTTGTGTTCGCCCGTAATCCATACGGATTTGTATGAACACGACAGGTGTGTAAAGGCCGCACTAGCCGCAATACATAGCAGTCGTGTATACCGCAGGAAAAGTGTACAGGTGTATTATGAGGCCTCTTGAATATCAGCTGTGGTTTGCTGGCTTTTTCCCGTCCACGGAACAGCAGCTGAAGTTCACGAGGCTTCATGATAAATCTCTCTGAAGCATTTCACCAGTTATTGTCAAAAAGGAATTGGCTATGAAAATCTGTTGCTGACTACAGTCAGCTTACAATCAGATTACAATCTACAAGCACGTTAACGCTACACGTTGGGTGTTACAGATTTTTATGTTTGTTTATACGTTCCGTTTTCTGAGCTTGTTTATGAAAATCAGATACCTACTGAGAAATTCATGACCGTCTCGCGACCTTCAATTGTTTGCTCCCACGACCTTCAAAACATTAGGAAATTTATTCAGTATCAAATATCGATTATTAATCTTTATCAACATTTCCTAAGATAAGCGGTTGTGAATTTGTCACGCACAGTGTCTCAATTAGTAGTTTCAATTATAATTACGTACAATAAATTAAGTCAAATTATAGGTCTATAGTTCGACGGGGAAGTACCACCACTATACTCACAATTCGTCGTGAAACAACTCTTTTGTTTCGGTTGGAGACATGCGGTAGCTTAATAGTCTTATACTGTGGCGATTGTCTCAGTCTCCATTAGTAGTAACGCTTCTAAGTTCGAGCTCAGACAGCTATAGTTATGTTTAAGTTTAGATGGGAATGCCCATGGACTACAGCGAGTACTTATCGTGAGGTGGATAATATATATAACATCGTTAGTTTCTATTTAATGATGGTCTCTTTCGCCGCCTCTTTTCTAAAGCGAAATACTTTACAACTGGGTGGTAGCTTATAGACGTTCAAAATGAGTTCTGTAAAGAATCTACTTTGAATAAAAATATTTAGATTGTGACTTTGAGTAAGTAATAGATGAGAGAAAAGTTATTCGTGTCTGTTCTAGTTTAAAGTTTGAATACATTTTTCTGTGATGTAATGTTGGTTAATTATTTCAAAATGTAGGCAAAGAATCATGATCAGAGTCGAAATTAATTGTCTGAACAATCGCGTTCTCTTTATCTATTATCATTTACTGAAACAAAGGCATTGAATATTTACTAGACACTGTCACGAAATCAACTCAAAACGACAGATTCTGTGACACCTAATCAGTTATACAATAGTTCTGATATGAATAGATACATTATTTAAGCCGTCGATGTATAAGCGACCCTTCTATTGCAAATTACGACATATACCATATACGACAGTGACTGCTTTCCATTGAGTAGCCTGTTTGTCTTTTCGTTAAGGTTACTGTTTATATTATTGATTAAATCATAGTTGACTTATTACTAGACATTAATATATAAGCTTTTTAGACATACTAAATTCGTGTTGATAAAGCATTGTAAATTATTCTATTGATAGGGTTTATTGTACATTTTAATGAAAATTATCTAATATTTCGTTCGAAATTTTTTAAACAGCGTTAAATATTGAAAATAGCCTTCCGTCTTGTAGCGCCGACTTAAAAACAGCGCTTTTGATCCCCCGACATCCATACAGATTTTTACGTAAACGACAGTTGTATACAAGCAACAAGCGCGTTGCGCCAAGTAATGCATAGCAATGTTGTACAGCGCAGAGAAAGTGTTAATCCTACAATGTACATAAAGAAAAGTTATTTAAGTGGTTATTTCATTGTTTAAGGTAAATCTCTCATTGGCTGAAAATCACATGCATTAGTATGACCCACTTTTCTACAACGGAATAATACACGACTTTCCACTGCGATCTTCATTCGCATACATCAACTTAATTGAGTACTAAGTGGAATGAGAACATTTTCTCATCATTTCCTTATTTAACCTTTTATTTCCGCTCTTCGGTTCCGCCTCCATCAACAGGGCGATTGGTTATTTCTGTTAAACAACTCTCTCTACCTTTTGATATTATCCAGTGTACGTAAAAATCGTATTAATTGAAATTTTACGAAAGAAATTTTGTACTTTTTTTTGTTATATATTTGAAACCAATGAAAATACGTTTCTAGGTAAATGTTCGTCGACGTTGATAACCAAATTCATATAGAATATGAGTCCTACGTGAAGTAATTCAAACAGGTTGGAGAAGTAAAGATTGATCGGGAAGGTACAATCGTCGCCCTCGTAATAAAAAAGTTACACTTATTAGGAAGGAGACTTTATTATCTTTAGGAGCAGAAACACATCTACCGTACTATCTCAGATAGGACTTAACGCTAGTTTGAGGTTGTACTGCAGCAACCACGAAATATAAGGTGGCAATACAAAAAAAAACACAAGTGCTTTGTGACCAAACTTCTGAAGATTATATAAGTCTCTTATGTAAATAAGCTGACAAGAACTCTTTTTTATCAAAACGCAAAAAAATATTTACGCTAGAAATTGATTTTGTGGGTAATACCTCCACGATATACTGATTTTACATTGCACCCTTGACACTCATTAAGTGTATGTAAATACCGTACAATGTAATAAAATATTTAAATTCGATAGAATCATACAGTTTTCACCAGCTATCTACTTTCCATACAAAGAATTCAAATTTTATGTAACGTAGCATGTTCACTCGTAGAATGTCCTTCAGTCTATTGATTCGAAGATGCCCTTCAAACTGAGGTCATGTTTGACATTGAAAGTCCGACGGATGAAAATAATGACACAAGTGCAACGTTTTGGCCATTGTGTTCTTTCCAACGCGGCTGTCGACCTTTATCATGTTTGCCTTACTCTGCCTGTCACATTACACAAGGCTGTTTCATTGTGGACCTGAAACACGCTATTGTACGCAGGTCCTATTCTTCTAGAGTTTTTTTTTCGTCGGAATTACATCAGGCTCGACTAGCGCCGACCTTGCTTGTGTTATTCTATTCTAGGGCCTCCTCGGTTCCCCTAACCTTTCTTGTTATCACAGTATATTGTTTAAAAGTTAGGCGTTTCTTGTTGTTACATAATAGTATTTAGCGAAGCTCTTAAGTACTATAACGCTTTCTATTGCTGCTTTTAAATTATAAATAAGACCCTAATATACCCTAATATAAGACTAAAATATTTTTTACTAAGAATGTAAACATATTTCTATGTATAGTACCTCTTGTTTCAATATGAGTGATATGTGAGAGGTTTCATAAATTTTATATGGTACTTGCTTTTGCTCTAGCTGAAGCCTTATGGAGAGGAATTTTTAAAATTCCTATTTCAGTGCTCAATTGCGATATATAAAGTACCTAGCTGCCAATTTTCAAGATTCTAGGTTCAGGAGTTTCGATAGTGCGTTGATCTCTGTCTTCTCTGTATGTGCCTCTCACTTTACTCTTATAGATAAAGATAATCAAGCAACATGTATTATTAGTTTTATATGTATTCATTGTTATATTTTCCTTAGATTTTATGGGGTCTTTGAGTCTCGAACGACTATATAGTATCATAGTATGAAACACATCAATGACAGTATTAAGAATTGCTATACTCAAACAGGCTAATGCTATATTTTTTAATTGTCCGTACATAGTCTCAGCTCGTAATGTTATCTTGTTTGTTTACATAACTATACCTCATTGCTCGCGTCGGGTTATGACACATAATAGTTTAGTACGCGAGTTACAGCAGTTTTATGGCTGCGACACTTGCTTCGTGGCAACGTTACCTGCGATATTACGCAGTGCTATTCGTGATACTGTCCTATAGAAGTTAACTGTCATTGGCACTAAACTATGACACTGATTAATATAATTTTGTAGGCCCTTAGTATCATATCATAAGTTACTTTTTGTATATGATGTTTTCGAAGGAAAATATGCGTGTTTGGAATTTCTTTCAACGCGTCTTCTCCAGAACACCTTACGAGTCGGTGTTAGGTTATTGACTTTCAAAAATAGTTCTGAAAAAATCTACTTTCAATATAAATATTTTGATTTTGATCATATCTATATTGTATTGCATAACAGAATTACAGTTCAACTGCAGAGCTAACATCGCCGCCCTCATAATTGCTGATTTAACACATGTGCCAAATAATAGAATTTCGAAGAATTTTAGCAAAGGAAGTAAAAATGCCTCTCCCATAATCCGTCGTGAAGCAACTCTACTTCTGGTTGAAGAATTGCAGTTACTGGGTACACTTAGAAGTGAGGCAACCACCTCAATCCCAATTAGTGGCAACGTTTGTACGTTCTACCTCAGGATACTTCGGTCGTGTTTGAGGTTGTTTGTGAGCTGCAGAGCTGCAGCGACTACATAGCATCAGGTGGACTGCTTGTTCCGAGTGAAGTACATCTAATACATAATTATTGTTCTTCTAGAGGAAATCTTCGGATGTTAGTACAAACGTATAAGGGAACAAATACGTTTCAATCTATTGTTTAGTCATTCCTTCAATGAAACCACATCACTTTAAAAAATGGTCATGTTTAATAACCCTTTTGAATTATCATTCTACTAATAAATTATCATATTTTAATGGTCTCTTCGTATTATCAATCTACTGAGAAAATAATATTTTTAGTATTTCCTTTGAATTATCAAACAATGATGAAGGTAATATTATCTACCTATAGTACCTTTGAATTATTAAAATACTAGGAAAATATAAATTATGAAACTGTAAAGAAAATTATCGGATTACTAGTTCCTTTGAATTATTAATTTACTGTAAAAATAATTATGTTTATTACTTCTTATTAATTATCAAACCTGTAATACTAAGAAAGTCAGTGAGCGTGCTACAAATAACTTCGACGATAGTACGTAGTAAAATAACACTAAAAAGGAATACAAAACAATATTAATAATTGCGGCACTGAACACGGCACATTTATGAAACAATGGGCACTTTTGTCATCATTAGTTACACACACGGAATATGTTCGAGAATGTTACCGTAATGGCATCTCTAAGTTGTAAGTTTATAATATTAAAATTAATATGATATCTTGATTTCATCTGTATACGTGTAAGTAAGGTGACTGACAGGCGCATAGATCGACGCACAGTGGAACTCCGAATTCTGAAATTTTGAACATAGGTACTTAATAAATTGTAAATTAATAAGTAAGGAATTATGAAAATTTCACCTCTAAGTTGAAATACTGGCTAAAGTTTATATGAAAGTATTATTATATCGATTTCTGTGCAAGCATATCAACGGCCAAAAAATTGTCATTTAATTACTAGTAATAACCGGTTTACATACAACTGGTGTATGAACATAAGTACACGTTTATATGATACGTTAGCGAACACAAGTGCTGTGTTCACTTGGGCGCTACAAGACTGCGGGCGGACGCAACAGCTGTATTTTTTTATTATTATTAAGAAAGAGTGAGAAACGGGTATGCGGGTCAGCTGATGTTAAGTGGTCACTGCAGCCCATAGACAACCACGTCCAATCTCAAATAGAACAGAATTTTTATTTAAGGATAGAGACGCTGAAGCGTTCCTACTCTTGAGGACTAAGATGTTCGCCTCTAATAATGTGTATCCGACAACCACACCTCCCCAACCGAAACACGAAGAACATGTTGCTTTACGGCGGGTGATGAGGGTGGCGGTGGTGTCGCCCTGTGAACCTGTGTGTATTCGTAAACTCTACAATGATGCTACCGAACACAACAGATGCGCGAGACGTCGACGCCTCATCAGTCTAGAGAAAACAGCCTAGTGTCGCCGTTCGCAACGCCGACTAGTAAAAATCAGTTAATATGTCACATGGATGTGCTATAGTGAAATAGCCTGCAGTACCATAAACATTGCACGTGGCGCCCGACCTTGCCGCGACCGGGTGGTGAAGACGTTCCCGACAGTGTAAACACGAGCACAATAAAACGACGTTACGCGCTAATACCGTGAAATACGTCCGTGAATAACATGTGTATATGTTTTTACGTACGTATGTTCAATATATCGCACCTCTAAAATTGTAAAGACCGACTAAGAAGAGGTATGTATGCACGTACATGTACTTTGCAGGAAACATATTTTAGGTGTACGTTTCGAATATGCGTTCGTGAATGATATTGTAGTACGTATGTTGTGTGTATTGCTCCTGTAAAATAATAAATACCTAACTGAGAAAAGATGTGCATACAGATGCATACGTTTTGTAACAAACATTTTCCATGTGTACTTTTGGGATATGCGTACGTGAATAACTTGAATATTCAATATATCGCACCTCTAAAATCATAAAGACCGAACTAAGGAAATATGTGCGTACAAGAAACACATGAATTTTTGAGAAACATATTTTTCAGGTGTCTTTGAATAATATGGTAATATATTGTATATATTGCACCTGTAAAAAACAAAGACGTAACTAGGAAAAGGTGTGCGTGCCTGTTCCATATTACACACACACACACACACACACACATACATTCTCTAGTGAACATTTTGTTATTAGAAAATTTTGAAAAATTTAAAAATTGTAGCGTCAACTGTTCACGTGGAGCAAAGTCGCGAACAGCAGTTAATTAAAAATATTTTTAGAAAAATGACGTTTTCCAATTTGAGAAAAAATTACTTTTATAACTATTGCCAAGCAACATGATGAGGTCAAAGAAATCTACCGCAAAAGATCTTAATGTAGATAACCGTTTATTAGGTCGTTAAATAGTGTTTTTTATAGATCACGGCGAGGTTAGGATCAAACCAAGACAATGTTACACTAGAATTAATAGGAATCACACGGTCATAACAAACCCCATTTGAATGTTCGATTTTATAATTCACTATTTTATTGCTAACTTGTCCTTATTAGCACGAATGTCACTGTTTGAAGTTTGTATTTAACACTTTGACTGCAACGCATGAGCGCAATTTAACATATGAATGTTAAATTGGGTCAACGTTATAGGAGGCGGCACTAAACTGAAGCTTATTTCTATAGACTGACAATGTGCAGACAATTCACTGAAATATTATATTTTTAGCATCTGTGTATCATCTACGAATACACAGATGTAATGTCCGCCTTCAGTCTTGTAGCGCCGACGTAAACATAGCACTTTTCATACAGATTTGTATGTACACATACATTGTAATACATAACAGTGTTGTACGCTGCAGAGAAAGTAATATATGTAAATCTGTATGCATTACGAGCGAACACAAGTGCTGCGTTTACGTCGGCGGTACAGCGGTGTCTGGGGGCGGGCATTACGTCTGTGTATTCGTAGATGATACACATACCTATGCTAAAACTGCAATATCTGTATGAATTGTCGACGCATTTGTAGTATACATAATAGAGCACCATTTTAGCTCCGCCTCACGCAACCGTGACTCGATGTAACATGAGCGCAGCAGTCAAAGTGTTAACAAGATTATTTCGAAATATGACCCGATTTGATTACAGATTCAATCAATTAGCGTAGATAAAAATTCATATGTGAAGTGATCCTCGTGTATCGCTGCCATTCGGTTCCGTTCCATATTATTTAATCTCGTTAGTGGAATCCTTGACGTTTGTGAGTTATCATCATAATACTGTAATTTATAGTAATGATATGCTCTACAAATGTAGAAATACATTTTATAGTATTATAATATAAATATCGTCTACTCAGTAGCAAAAATTATAATCTGTATGATCGTGATTAACCGGTTATCTTTATTAGTAATTCTTTATGTATTTGACGACCACGTGGCGCTAGTGATCCTACTCGTCTGACTCGCAGGCTTCGGATTCAATTCCTGGCCGGGTAGATAATACTAATATAAATATTATCTAATCAGTAGCAAAAAACCCAATCTTCATAATAATTATGAGCTGTTCTGGGTCTGGGTCTTTGTGTCCACGAAACACTTGGTTTCTTAGTATGGAGCTATGAGTGTAGAACAATACAAGTTTTGTATATTTTTCGAATAATTTGATTGAGAGAGATTAACACTAAAATTAATTCATAAGAGACGCGTTTTGTTTCTGCCGCAAGTATTGCTTACAGGTCAATTTCCTAACATGAAAAACGTCGAGGCAAAATACTTTTCACGTTAAAAGGATTAAGTTGCAGCGGTAGCCGCAAAGAGCGAGCCGCGACGTATAAAGCCGTCGGCGAGCCGGCCGAGGTCGATGGTCGTTCGCTCCTTCCAAGCTACTCTAAAAGCAGACGGGGTTAGTTTTCTTCAAGACAGGAGGCGGGGTAGAAAGCCGGTTCGCTTCCGTTCAGAAGTTTCACCCGCGCTTTCACTAGCACGAGAGCACGAGAGCACACGCCACCCGAGGCGCGGCGCCTTAACAACTACCATATTAATATTATATGACCGACCGGATTACATCTCGTGGGCAAACTCCGAGCGAGAAAACTTAAAAATTTCGCTCTCACAGCCGAAATAAAGAATATATTCTAGATCATGTTTATTAATTTTGCATTACTCAAGGCGTGGGAAAAATATTTGGATGTTGGAAGATTTGCTGCGTCTAGTCCCATTTATATCGTAGAGGATTACCAGAAATGTATGTATGAACATTCTGCTAATGTAACTCGCTACGCTCGTCTCTGTTCCACTTTCGTTCTCATCAAAACAATGTGCAATCTTCATTTGTCGCACCGAAAGCCATATTTTCGTTTAGCGGTGAGGACATGTGGCGGTCACAACAATATTCTAATTTAAAACGGCTTATCCTCTAAATGCAGCGGTTGGGTCGATGCACGGACGATGATCGTGCAAATTATTACGACGTTGTGCTTACGGGCGACGTGAATTATTGTTTTGTGTGTGATTTGTATCATCCTGCAATTACTCTCGCGTCAGACCGAATATTGAAGTTTGATTAAGACTTAACCGATTTAATAAAAACATGACCGGTTGCAGCGATAAGACTGGTAAATTATAGCTTGCAGTCGATTGAAGATATTTCCTGCGCATTGTTGCGTTTTATACATCTCACTTTTAGCTTCTTTGAGTCCTCTATTAACAGATCTGTTTAGTCATCTAATGAAGTATTCAGAAGGACCCTGTGGGAACTCATCTCGTCTCGCCTCGGCCGATCCTGTTCAACAAATCATCGCACCTATTGTACTCCCGATTATGTATTACTCTTTGCTAGAATAAGATTGCGAACCCTTTTCATCAAACACGTTCTCATAATCGTAGTTTATGGTTTATTATTTGGAATGATTAACATGAGAATGTTTCAAACATTTGGTTTCTAACGATTTATGAT
>DWON01000458.1:0-33348 GCA_018251015.1 Phocides pigmalion okeechobee | reverse complement strand
TTTCGGTTGGGGAGGTATGGTTGCCGGATACACATTATTGGAGGCGACCATCTTAGTCCTCAAGAGTAGGAACGCATTCCCGTCCATCCTTAAATAGAACTTCTGTTCTGTTTGAGATTAGACGTGGTTGTCCATGGACTGCAGAGACCACTTAACATCAGGTGGCCTGCATGCCCGTTTCTTACTCTTTCACAATAAAAAAAAGAAAACATAATTTATCTCATTCACGAAAAAACAAAACGATACACGTATTTTAAATACTATCCCCATTCATTTATTTAAATATTTTAACTAAACATAGATATTTTACTTAAGTGAACTTTTATCTACGAGAAGTATGAATAAGTGTTAGAAAACCCTAAAGCATCAATCTCACGATACCGAGTCAAGGCTCGGCATAGAACACAAGGTTCGCAACACGAGTGAGGCACTTGATCCACTATTGTGCAGTTAAGGTCTCCGGCCCTTAAGGCAAATAACAACCAATATATATCGTGCCTCTTACGGTCTTTTCTGTTAAATATATTACCTGAAAAATGTATTTTATAATATCTTTATACACAACATAAAGATGGCGTTATTTTGAGAAAAATCGTGTGGGGGATAAAAATAGAGTAATAATAGAAATTTATATTATTTTAAGAATTTTTGTCTGTCAGTCTGTCTTTGAAATCGCATAAAACCATACTTACTGAATTAAATTAAACGGACTAATAATAGAATTAACGACTGTAATATATTCCTAGTTCATAACATTATTCTCTATTTAATTAAACATTTTAACTAACTTTACAGTCAGAAATTATGACTGTTTTTAGCCAAAAACACTTATATACAAAGGAATAGGATATATGGGCCAGCTGGTTGTGTTTTAAATGCTTGTGATAACGCGGGGTACAGTTAGTTCATAATATGAGTATGTATATACAATACATAGGTATTTAATTTTCCTTCAGTTCACGGAAGGCTTTTTTCATACTTTTGTAAGGCTATCATAGGGTTATGTTATTAGCAAAAAGTATCGGGTAACAAGAACTGAGATATACAATGTGAATATTTCTAATGTAAAGAAATTCTTGAGTTTCCGTTGATGGAGATGACCATCTCAGGAATAACAAGGTGTCTATGATCGATTTCCGATATAATTACAGTTGTGTTTTTTGTTACTTCCATTGCATAAACAAGGAAACATCACTAATTGGTATTTTCGATACAACTATCAGATCTACTAATTAAAGTATATACATGTTAATAACGCCTAAAAGCGTAGATGATAGTTAATAGCAAGACTAACAAGGAGTCGAGGTGACTCCATTACTCACAACCCACTTTCACATGCCATGTATGCTTTTGCGTGTATTAAAACGTTGCTATAACGTAATTGTATAATTACCAAGGTAAAACTTGCTGATTACTATAAATTGAAATCGTAATATGCTTTGTTAAAAAGTATTAGGTAAAACCTCACAAATCACAATGGTTTACTTTAGAACCTACTTTAGTATACCTATCTTTTTAACTTTAAAAACGCGAGATATCGTACTGGCCTATAAAGGAAATTACTATATCTTTTATACTAGTAATTATTTTAACGGTATGATGTAGACAGGATTCTTCATGATGATATAACAATTAAAATGTATAATTTAAATAGACCAAAAATAAATATACGAGTATATTTTTTCTTAATTTTAAAATTACATCCTCATTACATTTAACAATAAGAAGTACAAAGTAAGAATTTTTACAAAATCATTTATTTATGTATAGCAAGGGCTAAAATTGTATTAATCAAGTACGTATTTAAAACAATTAAATTTCATGAGAAAAAAATTATTTTTTCAAATCTGAAAATGTAGCTTTGAGAAAACAGAAGGCTACTCAAAACCATTGTGCCAATACTAAAAATTATATAATTTCCTCATTCGTGAAATTCAAAATTGAGAAAAGGGTCATCGAAGTTAATAACTCATTGCATGAAGGGGAGACGGACGAAGTAACGATAATATAGATATATAGACATATAGTAATATATGTATGTGTGTACTTAATACATACATACTTTGGTAAAAGACCTTCAAAATGTACATTTACTTAGAAATAAATGGAAACAATTTACTTTTCCTTCAGTACGTAGTCGTATCGCAGTGCTACGGACTACTTTATAATTCGTAGCATCGTAGAAGGTTACGAAGTTATGATCCGCTTCATAGTTAAAAAACTGAATAACTATGTACTATGGTACAATGTACCTTACTGAAAAAGGGCTAAACCGTGTCCTACGTACAGTAAAGTATCAGTTATTAAAAAAAGTGTAATACCATGTATTATTATTAAATTATATATAAATATAAAGCTATGTTGAAAGTTCTAAGAACGTGAATATAAAACCAATCGACGGTAGGATAAGCCAATACATAGTTATGTTTACAATTGACGTTTTTATACTACTTGTAGATATATTAAATTAATAGTATTTTTAGATGTTTCAGCATAATATTGAAGCCATGGCATAGTATGAAGTGTAACATGAAATGAATATTGCTGCGAAATTATTATCTAAAATCTATTTGACATGATATTTTAAGTTATGAACGCCTCACTAAAATAAATGTAAATGATATATTATGTTTATTTTGTGCAGCTTAACGATTATAAAATTATAGCAATTTGCAATCCTCTTAGATTTGACACATGAATAGTTTTAAAATGATACTATAAGCAATAGACATAAGTACCAATATAAATGAAGATTTAAATTATACATAGGACACTAAACAACTAATCACGTAAAGGCCGAGAGCTCTTTAGTAATCATAATAAATTTTGAACATCTGTAAAGGCAACATATATAAAGATAATTCGTGCATAAAATACATAAAATTTTATCATTCCGTGTTACTGTTAACTTACAATTTAGTACAATTAAAATTTACTGGTATCTTATTTAATTGAAATATATTCGAGAACCTGAAATATCTACGGAAAAGAATAAAAACTTTCCAATGAAATCGGAAAGAGCGATTATTTTGCCAAAATTCGTTGGCATTCATGAATAAAATACTTTTCTGCATAATTTGAACAAATACGCAGAGTAGAGAAAGGTAGAGGTTTAATTTATTTATAATTTATTTCTTTATTATCAGTTATTTATTTTTCTCTCACTTTTAATCCACCCGGTTTCTTTTAGGTTTATTCTTATTTAACCGGATATTACTCGTCGATATCAAATGTACCATATTTACCCCGAACGATATTGGACAATTCATGAAATATATCGTTAGGTAAGTCCATTTTTCATTTAACCCACAATAAGTATTTAGTATCTACCTGTATTTTTGGCGCGGACAGTCGTCGGTCTACCCTTGCGGCATAGTTTACCAACGACATAAAAACTTATTGCTTTATAATGGTTACGTAAACAGTAAGTTACTTCTATGTAACAATAATATGAAAAGAATCGGATATATTGAAAAACTACTAAAATCTTTAAGAAATATACTTACATCTCTGCTGTATCAACCCAATATCAATAGTTTCGCATTTTCAATGTTATGTAACGAATTTTGAAATAAATACAAATCCTTTACGTAACTATCTACTAGAATCAAGCTTGTCTCTACTTAATACTTACATGCTGTAATTTTTTAAGTTATTACTACGTCTGTTATCAGCATAGAATTAAGAAATTTCGCTTATAGCCTTACTAATGCCTCCTCTATATCCAAATGGCTCAAAAGTCATAATAATATACTAAATAAAAACTTTGTAACAAAGTTAAATATACTTATCTAACCAAGATACATGATTTATGTATTATGATTTCTACAAAGCATCATCTCCTAAATGTTAAAACACGTAAGTTTACGTCCTTTCATAAGCTCGACGCTAACAAACAAAGAATAGTGCATCGTCCCAGTGATTTGGCAATACAATGAAGAAAGCTAAACAAGGGTCTAGACTGAACCTATTTATGTCTACCTAAAAATTAGCTCAAGAGAGTGCAGTGTATCTTAGTGACATTAGTAACTATTACAGAATCAATCGATAAAATTAGAAAAAAATAGTGTTGGGCGCGTGTGAGGCGCACGGCGGCGGCGTAGTGCCGCAGCCAGCGCGGCGTCCTTGCCGCGGCTAATACGCGCGAGTCACGCGAGCGGGGTCGATAGCGGCCAGCGGCCAGCCTCCGCGTCAATTATTCAGCACGCGACGCGGCCACCGCCGCCGCCTTCACCACACGCCCGGACAAAGGGTGACAGCGCGCACTGCGACACCTACCAGCCCACCGCCGCACCGTCTCCTCGCAAAATAAAGCCAGAAGCGACGAAAGCCAAAACGAAGCACACTTATCGAGTATCACACCAAACCTTATTCGGTCGTGCGGGCGGTGATGAGACGCGAGCTCGCGCGCGATGGTCGCGCGTTACGTAAAGGGCGCGACGTTGCGCGTGTTTGCGCGTGTGGCGCGCTCGCGGCGTGCGCTCGGAGCGGGGTCGCGCGCGAAGTGCCGCCACACAGTTATGCAACGCGCCGCCACCGTCGCTCGGACAGGAAAATCGAACCCGAGGGGCGCGGAAACCGGCGCGCGCACCCGCATCGATACCCTCCGCCCATAGACCTACAAATGTGAGGACGCGCCGCGGGTAGGCGACCTCGCTCGCCGCAGTTCTGCGAATCCGTATCGGGCGCCATAAACGATACCCACACACGAAAGAACCCGTCGCGCCACGTCACTTTACGGCGGGATACGTGTGTGAGTGATCGTTCCATCTCTGTCGTTCCGAAAAAACAGTAGATTGAGTAACAATACTAGAGGTTCGAAGGTGCATGGCGCCGCGTTCGCTGCCCCGCCCGCTCGCCGGCGCCGCCGTACCGCAGCGGCTGTCCTCGCGCGCCGACACTACCCGCAATTGACATTACACCACCGCCGCCAAAGGTTCTAGATCTACTTCCGACATCCCTATTATTTAACGAGCTCAAGTTAATACAGTCTGTTAGATTTACATATACTTAGAGCGCCTATTATCAAACTTAATGAAAAATTGTCACAGTTTGGTGAAACTTTGAGAATTCTTACGTTACCTTTAATGGAATGTAAATAAGTTTCATATTTTCTATACACAATATTTAAATATCTGGAGACAGGTAGGCCAAAAAAATGTTTAGATTAAATGAAATTGAAATAAAACTTTATTTATTATTTAACAAATTATTATATATAAATACAATATTCATTTAAATAAATTTCCATAGCCTTAAACGAAAGAATATTACAAAATATATTGTCTCGATGAATGAATAAATTCTGAAACACAATAGCGCAAACGGTACACAAACAAACAAATAAAACATAACACATTTAAAATAAAAGAGACCTTAAAATTTTAAGATTTTGAGTTTGAATTCAAACTTCATTCTCTTTGAAAGGATACAAAAACTAAAATACTATGAATTTTCCAAGAGGATATCTGATTTTTTCTCCCTTTTCCAACATATGAAATATGCGAATCCTTACTTCATATACCCCCAAAACTTGATTTTCGTAATTCAATTATATTAATTTTATTATATAACGGGAACTCACGATTAACGCTTTCTAATTGCCGATAATTCGAACCAGTCGCATGACTCGTGGTCACAGCGAACGTGGTCACGTGGTGCCGCCGTGACCACAGCGGTTTCGCGGTTTGAAATATCCGCAAGGCAATCGGCAAAAATCTGAATTATCGTGAGTATTCATCATATAAAAAAATCGTAAATTTAATTATATTAGATAATTATTATTATCTTAAATATCACAATCAAATATCAGTATCATCTCTAACTTAAATGAGATGATGATACCTCCGGAGTGTAACTACGAAAATTTTTTAACATTACCACGTTTTGCATGTGTGGCGCAGCGTAACCATAGTGGTCTGATATGAAGAAGGTTCCGGGTTTGATACTCGGCAATGTGTAGAAAGCGTTCTATTATATTATAAAACGTATCCTTATATTATGTCACTCATAAACAAAAATGTAATATTTCTATATTTCGAGCCCCAAAACCTTTGTATTATTAGGTTACATATATAAGCATATAATGTAACATTAACAAATCTAAAGTGTCGTATTTTACTAAACACTTGTAATAAAGATAGCTAAAGTTTACTAAACATTTAGAAAACAAAACATAAATGTCACAACGAATGTGTCAAACTAAGTTAGTTTCTTAAATGTTTAAGGAAAAACTTAATTTTGAAAGCGCATGTACCCCTCTATATGAAAAAAGTTATGGGAGATTTTAGGATTAAATTAAAAACTGATTGATCGATTAAGTATAGGTCATATAACACCTTGCAATCTTATTTACACAACCACATAACGCCATCTGTTGGGCTATAAGAAAACATTTTCATCGCTAAAGCTGTTAGTTGAGCTATTTGTTAAAATCGTATTGACGTTAAATGTCTTAAATAAGAATGTCACGACGCATGATAACCGCAGTCTCATAATGGAAATGATTTAATTATAGTCAGTATGCAAAAAATATCAAAATTTGAAATATCATCAAACTTACTGAAAGTTTAACGGATCTCACATTCCCGCCAAGGGATCTAATTTGCTCTCATGTCGCGTCTTAAGAAGTTTTACTAAAAAAATAATCTATGAAAATGAAGTAAGCATCTATGAGTTTATTTTAATTTAGATCAAACATCAGACACATTTTGTTAATTGTAGATTTTTATTTTATGTCAGAATAATAACATACAAGCATTCATATCACCTGGTGGTATAATCGCTGTAGCCTACGTCCAAACTCAAAAAGGATTAAAGTTCTATCTGAAAGTTACATGTAGATGTGATGGTACTCCTCAAGACTAAGATAGTCGCCTTGCCTACAGGCAAGTGTAGCCGACAACAGCATCATCTCAAGTAAAATACAACATTTACTTCACACGGATGACGCATTTTTCCTCTACCTGAAGAACTTCCTAGAAACCGTATATTAAAAGTTCTCCACAAAAATTATCAAAGCAATATTAATGTATAAAATATGACAACATTGTAGTACCGAGAAGGTGTTCATACATATTTGTTACACCAAATAAAATTGTCACTTTTCCCTAACATGCTCCTAAAATTTCCACCGTATTTATTATTTTATTTTAAGTATACCGTGGCTGATTTGTGACAGAGGAATAAAAATTGTACGAACAAAATGCAGCTTTATTTCAACATTCGCACGTTATACGTATAAGCGTTATTCTCTAGACTGAAGATATGCCGACAATTCACACAACTATTGAATTTTTAGCATCCGTAAAACATACGAATACACGGATGTTGTTTCCTCTCGCAGTCTTGTAGCTCCGACGTAAACACAGCATTTTTGTTCGCCCGTAATCCATACAAATTTGTCGGTACAACACAGTTGTGTAGGAGCCGCAAGCGCGTCGCGAGCAGAATTACACAGCAGTGTTGTAGTCGCAGGGAAAGTGTTAAATTAAAAGGAAGAATTTTGATTTCGAGAGAATTTCATTAAAAGAAAATAATGAAACCGCTTATCGTTATAATAAATAAAAATAACCTTATTTAATATTATTTAACAATTTAAAATTGTTCATATTAGTCGAATAATACTAGAAACATTTTAAAACTCTAATAAAATAGGACAATGTCGGGAATGAGATGTGTGGCTGCTGAAGAAAACTTTATGCGCCCTTTCGTGCGACAGTTGGCACGTTAACCAATCAGTCCCGCTTTCTATCACTAGATGGCAGTATTTAAAACTTATTATTATATTCATTTTTAAGTTACATAAGAAAAATAGTAATGAACTATCTCGATTTTTCCTATTACTAAGAATCTAGTATGCTTACTAATTATACAGACCAATAATACCCAAATATCCATCCTAACAAAACCGTTTACCGTTACCCACCTTTCTTTATTCAATTAATAAATGTAATTATATGCAAAATAAATAAAAATAGGCACAATGTGCATAGTTACAATTAGTTTAACATTAGATAATGCTTTTAAAATACCCAAATAAATATAATACTATATAAATGATACATTAATTCTTATTATTTTACATTGTGTCATAAATTTGGTATCAATGATAATATCATTTGTAACTGTGTGTCTATTGTTTGCCTTCCTATACCATTATCAATAACCAAGTTCCACTCGTTAAAATCATCCAAGCCACACTCGGAGGCCGCATCATCAACACCATGTTTGAATACATATCCTCTTTTTTCCCTAGTTTCTTCATCAGCAACTATCCGAATCAATTTAAGTAAATCTCCATAGTTTTCTTTAAACCACTGGACGTCTGTTTTGCGCCTCAAGTCACTGACAATCCAAACTGGTTTATCAGTAGCTGTAATCAATAACGTGAGGTATAAAAAAGGATGACCTTGTTAATAATTTACATATTATTTTTATATTCTTATTACAGCAGTAACAAACATATAATAATGTGAATATTATTCAAGTATATTGTTTGATATACACAATATACCTATTAACACTTTCCCTGCGGAGTACAACACAGTTGTGTAGTGCGCGGCGCAACGCGCTTGCGGCGTGTACATACCTGTGTTGTACGTAAAAATATGTATGGATTTCGGGCGAATAAAAGTGTTTTGTTTACGTCGACGCTACAAGACTGGGGACGGATATTACATCTGTGTATTCATAGATGATACACAGATTCTAAAAAATACAATATTTTAATGAATAGTGAAATAAGCTACAGTTTAGTGTCGCCTCCCGTAACGCTGACCCGATCTATTATATGAGCCCCGCAGTCAAAGTGTAATTATAACAAAAATCAGAAAAAAGGATTTGTCTTATTTAACATTTTTATACAGTAAATTCACGTAAAAATATGTTAAAGTAAACTTTTAATTTTAAGATATCACACAAGTATCATACTTAACTAACCTCTTTTACATCTATTAAATCAAAATTTAACACTAATTATTTCTTATACATATTTATCCAAACAACTTGAACTGGTAGCAAAAATAATATAGTAACCAAAAAATCATTAGTTTCTGGGGTGTGACCTTGCATATCCCAGGACTAATAACCATCCCTAAACTTAGAGAGAAACAGTAGAAAACACTCCATTAAGCTGTTGTTATTATTATGGAGCTCTATGCAACATTTTTTTCAGGGAGCCTAGTAAATTTCAGGGTTTTTCCAGATTTTCTAATGGCATAAACTCCTCATGTATTTGTCTATATTTGATCCATAAGAAAATAGGCAAAGACATGAATAGACAGAAAGAAAATAAGTGACAGAAGTGATTTACTTTTTCATTTATAATTTAATTTACATGCTTCTCTGTACACAAGACAAATAAAAGTAGTGATAAAATATAGTAAAATTGTTGCTTAATTTTCAAATGTTTGAATTTGAAACATCTATCATATTTCAACAATATATTCTACAAGTTCCATCATTCAGTAATAATCATTTACATATTAAAATTAGAACATGGTTAATTTGAAGGCCATCATGAATACATTACCATTTTTACAGGCAGCTTGACAAAAACAACCATAATCTTTTTCTCGCATCTCATCACTCCAGTTAATCATATCTATTCTGTACTGCTCCTTATAAGGGCCATCGCTGAGAAGATTGTCTAGATCCAAGTTTCTCTCTTTAGCCCAATGACTTTTAATAGGTTGTGATATCTTTATAACCTCACATTTTTCTCCCAATCTGTAATTTAATAATATAATAATTAAAAATCTATGGGATATGTTTATCCATCTATTAGGCATCAGGACTGTACTGTTGGATATTAGTCTTTTCTGAGAATGTGGATTTGCTTTAGTACAGTTCCTGATAGTGCATGGTGATTGTAGTTGGTCAGAAACCTTTTGAACAATGCTGCTTCCCATTTCCTGTATTTAAGCCTATCATTATCTACTGTCTTACTAAGGAAAATATATTACTACTCAATACCAACAGAACACAGTATTATTTGTGAAAATCATATAAACATTATGAATATACAGGTGTTATTATATCAGATTATCAGTATTATATAGATATTATTATATTATAAATAATATCTACATAATACTGTATATATGTGAAAAGGTAAAATCCATAAAAACAAAGCTAAACAGAAGTAATCATTACACCATATCATTTTTAATGTGTTTAGTTCCATAATTTAAGTGCACAATGGCATTTATACTAATGTCAGAATAGTGTTTAAATATTTTTTTACAAAGATTAATTACAGTGTTTACTCACTTATAACGAGACATTACCTTAGTCCTTAGAAGTAGCAACACATTTGTGATCGACTTCAAGTGAGGCTTTTGTTCTTTATGGAGTTAGGTACACATGTCCATGAGCACCAGTGACTTTAGATCAGATGGACTGCATGATCTTTTGCCACTTGCATTCTATAAAACCACATGAAGATGAGGCTAATGTTTGTAAACATAAATAGAGATTACGCAAATATATTGCAAATTCATCTTCATATTCAAATTACTCAAATATGCAATAGATTTTGTGTACATATGTTAAATAATTTTCTATTAATAAAAACAACATACATCTTACATAAATTTTCAGTCAAATAATCTTTACCAGATTTTCTTTTACCACTCAATAATAGGATTACTTCTGGCATCTCAAACCTGAAACCAAATTATATTTTATTTACAAAAAAAAGAATAATAGACAAATTAAATTATACCTGCAAAACATATAAATAATTCTAATTAAATTACTATGCTTACATAAATATACAATACTGTGAAATCATACTGACGTACAAGTAAGTTGATAGTATAACTAAGTTTTATTCATAATTTACTGTTAAGCAACTTTTGTTACAATTGGAGAAGTATGGTTGCTGGCTATACTAAAAGGTAAATTGACCATCGTAGTACCCAGAAGTAACCACACAACTATAATCTCAGAGATAGATGAACAGTCCATACTACAAAAAACACACAAAATATTTTTAAATTCTATATACATCACACCAAACTTATGGGTACTGATATGCTTGACATCAGATCCCAGAAATCCCAAAATTGAATGAAATCAAACGAAATGTTTTATTGTTCTGATTCTGTATAAATAAATCCATAATAAACATAAAATAAAAGCAATACGAATACCTCTAATGAATACAAATTGATTAAAACACATTAACTGTATTTTCCGGAGGGAAAAGCATTATTGGACTGTTAAATCTTCTGTTTACTACACAATGCAAAATTATTAATAAAAGGTGCCAACCGAATATATACTTTATTATTTATAAATTGAATAGTTAAACAAGGTTCAATGTTATATATAGTTAAAAATGAATTTCAAAACAAGTTTTCAATTCATTAATAAAACTATAAACTCAAGAAAAATAAAAACGTATTCTACCGAATCTAATTTGAATCGAACACTGTAAACTTGAGACAAATTTGTAGTTTAGTTTTATATACTGTATTTTCTATAGTTTAATAATTGTAACTTAAAACGTTATGATTATATACCTACTCCTTGTTTTACTACTTAAGTTACTTGACAATGACATTGGCTTATGTCAATGACCATTTATTTCAAAGTCTATGACAATCATAATTTTATTACACAATCTATGACAAAAATTACATAACGCCAATCTTTCAAAATAGCAAACATATTTTTTACTAGTTAAATCATTTCAAATAAACTGATACAAAAAGGCCTAATGATTATAATTATTATAATACAATACAAATATTTATACGTACAGTCGCCATCTATGCTACATATGGAAAACTAAAGAACGTCAATGTCAATGCAAACAAAGATATCAAATTAATATCCATATCTTGCCAATAGATGGCATAAGTACAAAGTTTAAAAATGAAACTAATTATTCAAGTTACGTTTTACTAACATTCGGCAGAAATTAAAAAATCAAAATCATTTTATGGCTATCCATATAATTAAGGGAGGCTTACTTCAAAATAATCAATTTAACCAAGCTTCTAAGCATTTAAATTATTATTTTCTTTATGACCTTAAAGTCGGTTAAGCTGCCGGTAAAGTGTTTTTCAATTGTTATTTGGTACTGAAGTAAGGTAATCTACCTACATAATCATAACCTTATATTTATTATTTTCCTATTGATAACAATTACCTATGTATAGATGTACTTAATCTATAGTGTTAATAATACTTTTGTAAGCATAACATTAGGTAGCTTACAATGTAATCATATATTTTTTTGCGCCTGGGTGCCTATACACCTCTCTTTTGTAAGTTAGTTGTTTTCCTAAGTTACCTAACAATGCAATCCACAAAAATATTAGTAAGTATCTATATATACCTACCAGGTATACTAAATCTTCAAAATAAAAACAAAATCCGGGATTTAGTACATAAATTGAATATGAAATGAGAAATATCAGTTTATTTAGTATATGTACCTAATATTACATTTGAAAGCTAGGGATTTAATTTTGTTGCTATATCATTTATTTGTCTTTATATTATGTCTCGGTTCTCTCTTTGTTTTATTTCGGAAGATACTACAAAATCTTTTTTTTTTTAATTTCTTCCCACAATATTTAACTAATTAGTTATAAACTAACCGTTCTATTATTCTCATGATGATAATATCAGACAAAAAGTAAAGTTTAGTAGGTAATAATAAAATACAAATTGGAGCATTTCATTGAAATCTAATTGTGTATTTTAAGTTCCTAAGACAATATCCGTTAGCAAATGAATGGATGCTCTATAACATTATACTTATTCGATATGCGTTGTATCGTATCGCCCACGCGGTGTTATTATACCCGCTATAACCATCCATAACACAACTATAAATAAAATCGTGCCGACATGAAAAAAAATGGCGTTATTTGAATGCCGACCGATAATTTAAATGTAGCAACAACCGCTTTTAGCTTACAACCTTAATTGACTTAAAAATGCTTATCAATATTCGACATTCGCATAAACGTAAAATCAGATTCTATGCACCCGAATTTGAACCCTATTGTGTAGGAATTCAATTTTATTTCTGGGGTCAAACCACTCAAACCTGTTCCCTTTCAACGCGTGAAGTAAGTTCGAAGCACGATGCACGCTCACGACTTTCTGAACAACTCCGGACATGACATTCCACGTTTCGTTGTAGATTAGAATGGGACGGATAGCGAGCCACCCGTCGTAAAAAAACGAGACAAGCAACCACGGAGTGGTCCACGTGGACTACTTAATATCAACACAGGAGTGACGACCAATAGAAAACGGTACCACTAATGTATTTCTCACCTCCGCACTCACACCGAGGCCGGTTGTAATTTTTGAATTATTTATGGGATATTCAACTTTCCGCCGAGCGCGTAGAGTTTTAAATCTTACGCTGCGGTAAGCAGCATCGTATTTTCAGAATGACTTATGAATCGCCGCGGATGTCGTTTTGGCTCGTACAACGGGCGAATAAGGTAGAAAGTAGCATGCAAAGCATTCTACGGCTCTTGAATTTAAAACGATTCCCAAGAACACGGGCACAAGTTGGTGAAGGTTGGAGGAGGCCGCGGTGCAAACTGCATCGTCTCGTCACAGCGGCACAGCGCCCCCAGCCCGCCTCACCCCGGGCACACCCCGGGGTTCGCTCTCCCGCCGTTATTGTAGGTCGGTGTATAGCCGCTGTGCTGTGTGTGTACTGTGTACTGTACGCCTGTTCCGAGTGAACTGTTGTGCTGAGGCACGACGTTTTCATAGCTGCGAGGTGCATGCGGCCGTGCCACTCGATGTTCGCAATATTTTGCCGTCGCAATATGCCTCTTTTTGCTTATGTGCTGCGCCCGTTTGACCAGCTGAACAAAGAATTTCCAATTTAGGACTTTTTCACTTGCAACTTTTGCAAACGTATTTAGGTCAGAACGACGTACAGAAGCTGTATACCTACTGAAAACTTTGCAAAAACAGTATACCTACGTAACGTCCACAATTTTTTATCGTATTGCTAGTTTTCTTATTAAATCAATTTGCTTATTTACCCTATATTATATCCACACGTACCTTCTTACTTAAAGTATAATCATATTATGTGTATGTATTTGAGAAGGTAGCATATCTATAAAACTATGACACATATCTAGAATATTTATCTATATCTATAACTATTTATGTTTAGTTTTCCTAATAATGAGTATGTACGTTACCTTAATTAAGTAGTTACCTAAGAGGTAATACATTTTTTTTAGGTACATATTAAATATATTGAAAGACATTTATGTAACAACTTAAAATTTATTTTAAAGTGTTTATTTTGAAAACAATCGAATGGAGGACATTAAGAACAGTTACGAACAGTCAACAGGCACGTCGTGTCATGCGTGCGGTGAAGCCCAGAAATGCTCGTTAAGCGTTCCTCTTTTTACGACACGAACGACAAAAGGGTACATTAGTATAAATTACTGGCTGGGAGGTAAACGCCAGAATATGTTGGTGCATGGTTCGATAATCTGTAAACAAGTGGAGTGTAGACAAAGTACTACAAATTTAGTGTTTACTGCGAAAACCAGCTAAGCGCCACGACATCATATATTTTTAAATAGATTTATGTAGCATAAAATTAGTAAACAAACATTCAGGCCTGATGATAAGTACAGCCCACGGGAATCCACACACAACCCAAACAGCTAAATTCATATTTAGAGATGACCTTAGACTTATGAACTGGCGTTGCCACCTCTGATGACTAAGTTCGCCGCATCGCTTCAAGTAGAGCCTGCAACCGCACCTCTCCATCCGAAACAAAAGTTGCTTCACGGGGGGATATAAAGGCGGGTGTCGAATTATAGTTTTACCACCTATAATGAACTTCAAATAGGATTGAAGTTCTGAAGTAAGCTCTGTAGCTTACGCTACTATATGCGTTGCTTCGCCTGAGGACTAAGTTGTAATGTCTCGGTAAAGTATAGGCGAGCAGCTTTTAACGCTAGCGTTATAGTGCCGAAATTGATGTTGCCGTAGAGCCTCCAGGGTTTACTTACGTATGGCTTTTATCACCTATTAAAGGTGTATGTTTAAAGCTGAAACTAAAGGTATTAACACTTCAGGTTTCACTTATTGGGTTTCTTTATTTTACTGTTACTGACAGTATTAAATCGCATGCGAGAACGAGTAACCTACCTAACTCTAAAACTTAATAGGGTAACTGGGAGTCTTTTAAGACCCGGTACTAACTATTAATGTAAAAATGGTACTACCTATAGGTGTTTGTTCATTTATCCAATTTTCACGACTCTACTAATCAAACAATCTTAAATTTGTTTCTGCTTATTAGTAGGTATATGAGAACTTTAGTACCGTTATTTAAACCACTAGTTACTTACCATATATGTACATAAATTATAAAAATATTAGTGCAAGAAATAAAATGATTACATATGTATATCTGCCTACCATATAAATAAATAAAAGATAAAGAGTTACAAAAGTTACAATAATGTGGAAATTTTATTCAGAAATATTCTATGTAAGGTAAGCGTAAATTAACTATAGTATTGTTAGTTTTTAGAGTTCTTTTTTTATTAGTTTACTATCGTTACCTTGCGAAGTTGCCTGCGAAATATAAATTTAGACGGCTCGCTCCAATACACTGTATAACAATATGAACTTTATTAAAAAAATGTATTTAAATTATGTTAAATATGATTATTGATCATTACTCGGATCCGAAATAATATTCCTTGATAACAAATAGGCTACATCGAGATCCGATGTCATGTATAAAAAAATGGTTTAGATAAAAACCGTAGATTTCGCATTAAAAAAAGAAAAACAAATAAAGTACAATGCGTCACTTTCACTTTTATATAATAGTAGGGAATACGGATTACATGCTGAGTAGTAATTATCCGTGTAGATACTTAGCTACTAACTTATTTAAAAATGGAACAGTAATAAAATCTGTTAATTAAATAGGTAGCTATCCAATTAATATCTGTTTAAATAGTTACCTTCGTTCACCCTAATGTAAAAAAAGAGGTTTTAAATAAAAACGAGGAATCCACAATCCCGAGGGATGCGCTCGCAGAATTAAAGCCAGATAACCATGACATCAAAACTTGCGGCTCGGCTTTTACATCGCAATTCGCAACTGTGGAGAATTCATATACGTATCTGTGAGTTACTTATTAGAGCTATTGTAATACATTTGTTTTATACAATTTTGAGATAAAAATTTGGATTAAATATTTTTATTTTCAACTGTACCCAGTTTATACAAATATTGTTACCAAATATTTATTAACCAGGAAAATAAATGAACCAGTGGGCCATATAATAATTATCTGTCATAAATGATTTACCTACTAAATACCCTAATAGGCATTGGTTCGTTATCGATAAACATTTATTGGTGAGGTTTGGATAAGTGTATTTTTAAAACAATTTGTAGTTGAATTCAATTTTATCAATCATAATCGTTTATTTGTTCAGAGTAAAATATAAGACGCTAACACGCTTTATTTTTATTCATTATAAAGAGCTTGTTTTTACATTTGACCGCACGCTACACATGTTTTAGACATTAAAGTTCATATTAAAATAACGGGTTCTCACCTATTTTTATGTTTATTCTAAACAGTTACATTTCTTGTACCTAGAATTGTTCATAAATAAATAGTTAAACTTCATTCAACGTCCATATTGAATTACACTGCAAATAAGTACCTGCTTAACATATTCTCAATCTACGATAATGATAACACTTCGATTCGCCGCTAACTTGTTTGCATAATAGTTTACAGCGAAATTGACAACGCGCGACATAATGTATTCCACGTGATAACATGTTATCAATATGCTGCCATCCGTCATACCGCCCGGGGTGTCGGGAGAGCGCTGCACGCTCGCGTTATTCAGCGCAAACAAAAAGGGAATAAATGCTGGAATAAAATACTTTTAATTTCCCCGGGCGCCGCTAATCGGGCGGCGGCGATGGAGGGCGCCAAATCGCCCTTTTTATTTTACTGTATGAACGCAAATCCGGCGGGAAAACGGCCGGACGAGCGAGGGGGAAGTGCGGGGGTGCGGTCACGCGCTCGGAATTAGCGCCCCGCCCGCGCCCCGCACTTGACCCGCGTGAGGTGTCACCGAGCACGTTACCTACCCGCAAAAAAATGGGGGGTGAGCCACTGCCGCTCTAACGCCCGCTCCCGGTCAAGGGGGAACGGGCGCACGGATTTTGTTTTTAATTTATTACGACTGTCTCAATAATCGTTAGGAACGCACGGATAAGTGGGTCAGTAAGTCCTACAGATTTTATACAACGATGTTAGTATCCACTTCATATTATTTAATATCTCTTTTACGTATACCTTTAATACTGCAAATAACCAGATACAGTAATCGAAAACAAAAGATCTTCGAAAACAACGCACCAATATATACTTACCTACGAATTAAAAAGGACATAATTAAATAACACAACTACAGTTTAAGGGTACATGTGATCTGTATTTAATGGATTAACTAATCTTTCTGACTATAAAGGCGGAAGTTTGTAAAAGGCAAATCGTAATTTGAAGTACTGTAACTATAATTATGCAAACATTTTTCCATAACTTAACATATTTAAAAATTTTTGAAAGCAGTTGAAATACAGAAATATAATTTTCGTCGCGATTCAAAGCAGTTTTAATTGACTCCCGTAAAAATCCTTGTACTTTATCCTACTAACGATGGCAACCCTAGCGAAACAGCTATAAGTAAGTATAAAATAACAACAAGAATTTATAAGCTAGCTACTTAGTTTTTACAGCGATTTATATCGGAATATATAATGTACTGTAATAACATAAATACATATTAACCTTCACGTAATCTCCAAACGTGTTTCCGGCGGGCGTCCATTTAACGAACGCGGTCACTAATTGACACGCAAAACAACCGGTGACCGCAACTACCGATATTGCAGCTTCTCCGCTGAAACAAATGACTCATATTGTCTCATTTATAGAATTATGCTAGGTTTCCTACTCGTATATAATTAAATTTACACCACAAACATTCCTATATTTATTTTCTATTTAAAGTAATTACGTACGTATGGTATTTATAAGTAGCGGTACTGCATTTGTTTATACGACTTCATCGAAAACAAATATATCTGGACTTACCGATTACATCAGAGAGATTGGAGATTTAATATAAAGATTTATCATTTAAAAAATTATAATAATTGTCGGAAAATATTCTTATAAAGATAGAAATCAGTATATTATTTGAGTAGCATTAGGTTATTGGTTCCACGAAACCTTATTTTCTAGATATTCGTAATCAAATTTAATACGAATCATATATCACGTAGACACGGTAATTGTCCCTTACTTCATCACAAGTACAGGTAAAATGTTTTAATAATGTAACAGGTAAATGACATTATTATTTTGTACTGAAATTTAATTACGAGGCTATATTTTTGTTGTAAAGTTCCAATTATTTCAGGAAAACAGCCTTACATTTCAATATCTAACATTTTATTGCTATTTTTGTTCATATGGCCTCAACACCTAATTAAATTTGTTTATTCCCAAGTTACCTAAATTCGTGATAATTGTAGGTAATAAGTTTAATTATAATTCTATAATGCAAATACTACATTACATAAATTATTTATTTTTAATTATTAGTTTCTTACTTGGCTCTTGTTATAATCAGTGAGTGAGTATATAAATACAAATATAATAGAAATGTCATAACTCATTATTTCTCACTTGAAATTTAAGCGGACAATTACACTGACAGACTCATAAACTGCATCAATGTTATTAAACACTGACTTATTCGAATTAATGTCAATTTTTACCCTACTAACAGACGAATTTGAAACTCGTAATTTTCATTAATTTGAATCTAAATTTCGCAAACTTATCAAATAATCAAATATGATGCAGTTTATGAGTCCGTCAGTATATTTGAAAGACAGGTGGATGTGGGGATTGATTTCAATAATCTGTAATATAATCTGAGACCTCATAATAGTTGGGAAAATCTTTCACCAGAGAGGTGTTAATACGCGTGTCACGCAAATATGATATAGGTACTTATGTCTAAGCAGTTTTATGCACGCATACCCATCAATATAAAACACGCCTACACATTTAATAACCATTATTTTTATAGACGTATACGCGTCATTAACCAAATGGGAACTCCATGAGAGTTTTAAAAGTATTAAGTAGGATATTTTGTTTACATATTTACCTACACTTATACAGAAAAAATGTAGGAATAAACTTTTTTTATGTAAGTAGAGCCGAAAACGAGCATGCCAACCACCTGATGTTAAGTAGTCGCAGCCCATAGAAATCCACGTACAGCCATAAACACGACCGAAATCCTATCTGAGCTTGAACGTTGCTACTCCTGAGGACTAAGATGGTCGCCTCGCTTCAAAGTGTAGCCGATAACCGCACCTCTCCAATCGAAACACAAGTAATGCATTACAGCGGATTAAGAAGGCGGCGGAGGTACTTCTCTGGTCGAACTATACTTCTTTCACCTTTACAGACTTTCCAAAAATGAAATAAGTATCCTTAATAGGTACTTAATCGCATTAAGTACTTAGGTACCCTACAGAAATACAGTGTTACGTTTCAAAAAAAATTTATCAGCCCTTGTTAGATTAAAATTAAAGAAGCCAATGTCACTTATTGTAAAGCCCTTTATCTATTTATCTTTAAAATCGGCCGTAAGTGATACAACTTATTACGGATAAGGATGTATCGATACAAAGACAACAATAAAAATAAAGCTGTTTACAACCATCTGATTACTTACTGTCCACCGCGAAACTTCTACATTTACCACCCTTCACTGAAAAAAAAGTTTGTCGTACGTACCTTAATACCATCACTTAAAACAGCCTTACTTTAAGCTTACTTTCAATGTTTGGTATATTCGAAACAATTTTAACTTTAATTAGGAAGGTTATTAAAATAAATTAATAACCTTAATATAACGTGGAATACCCAACACAATAGGAAAAGGTGACAAGTTTACACTACACGAAATTGATGAAATGAAATATTATCCTGCCTTTTAGCAAACAGTGTCTATTACACTGTAATATTATTTAATTACTACGAAGACTTTATAAAACAAGATTGCTGTGATACCTCACGGTTTTATGAAATTGTGGTAAGACTCCTGATCACCGCGCTTAGCTGAGCGTGTTGATGACCGCAATAGATGTATAAGTTTTCAGGAAGACTGCGCTGCGCATCTCCTGAATTTAATCCCTTAGTCGGCTTTTACACCATCCATACATCACTGTACCACTGCTGGACACAGGTCTACTGTTAGTATGAAAAGGTTTCGGTGATAGTCCACCACACTAGGTAAGTATAGAATGGTGGATTCCCAATGCATTTAAAAAAATTAACGAGAACAGGTATGCAGATTTTCTCATTTTGTTTTCTATTCCCGTTAAAGCAAGAGATAAATAATTTCTAATACACATATGACTGAAAAAACAGATATGTGTACTAGGGATTCGAAGCATGGACATTCCGCGTGAGAAACCAGTACCTTAAACACTAAGCTGTCACTGCTATAGGTATAAGAACATGGAAAAAGGTTTTTTTTTTTCAAACAGACACAGACAAAAAGTTCCATTCTAATTATGGATTTGGATAGAATGGATTTTCGTGCATTATATTTCTAATTGACTGATTATATTTTGATGACTATCACATGGAAACGTGTGAAGAAAGCTTGTCTATAAAATAAAACTAAAATGCCTGATCAATGCTTAGTATTATATAAAAGTGAAACAGTGTCCCATTGGTTTGTTTTTAAGTTTATTAATGCAAAAATATTCCTCTCACATTTTAAACACGGAGTGCCTCGTAACTCATTATCATTCAATATTTTCTTAAAGCTGTGCAGTAACCAATCATTATGATAATTAAAATAGCCGCTTTTTAGCGTTATTTTTAAAGTTAAGTATTTTATTTATAGCAGACAACAAAGTTTACATTACGCAATCAAAGCCTTAGCTTAATGGTAGTATAATGTAAACCGTAAAATAGATCTTACTTGTAGAGTCGGAATGCTTATTCTGTATTGAATTCGTGACGTTTCTCCGATACACACTAACCACTGGCGCTATTGTAGATCGCACTTTATGAGGTTTGGGGTGTTAGTTGAGCCACAGCAAAGTAAACATTTTAACGTATTTACACTAGAAACAGACAGTGACCTACTTCTTAATAATACTGCTTTCTGCTTGCGAGCTCCTCCTAAATCTGCTTTCGACGAGTATGTACCAGATATCTATAAATAAATATAGCTGCACTTGGAAAAATCTGCAAAATAAGGATATCACGTCATATCAATACCAAAATACCAATAGATATCTATGATTAATGTTATTCACGAACAAAATGAAAGGAAACTTCCTTTTTGTATATTTTTGATAAGACGATAAGATAAAGATAGCGAAAAGTGGAGTGCCTATCGTGTTGGCTGCTAAAGCACTTACTGAATCCGTGTGACAACTTACGTAGTTTATATCGACATTAGTATCTAGATAAATAACGCTTTAAACACTCATAACTCTTACACCAGGAGCATTAGACATAAAAGGCGAGCACCTAAACGAACACCCAGACCCAGGATAGAAACTTAAAATAAGCATTCTCATGTATACCGAGCTAGGAATAGAACCCGGAGCCCATTACAATTCACACCGGTTTGATTATCCCTGCTCCACGTAAGACATATGAGTAGTTATATGAGCCTATTTGGACAAGGATAAGTAAGTAATGTAATCTACAAGTTCGCAGGCTCAAGTTATGCGATGAGCGTTAGAGCACTTTATAATTTAAATGTGAAGCTCGATGCGAGAGCTCAGCTGATCTACATTCGAGTGGAGTCGCTCGCTAATTCCGCTACGCTAGTTCACAGTGTCCGCGCCCCCCGAGAGATGTCGCTGGGTTTTACGCGCGGTGTTCAGCCGGCAGTAAAAATACGTGCGGGTATTTCCTGTCCCCGGTCGGGGCGGGGGGCGATAAATAACTCAGTTTGCGGCCGGAGGGGCGAGGGGCGAAGGCGCGGGGGCCGAGGATCGGGGAGCGTTATTTGTAGGGCTCGCGTGTGAATTATTCGTGGGTTCACGCGCGCTGTTTGCCCGCCGTCTTGTGAAGTGCTACGCCACAGTCAACATGAACACGTAGCTCAATTTTATTTAATTTTGACTTATCTTATACATGTAATATTATTACTCTAAATATGAAAGTGGAAAAGATAGTATTAATAACAATTACGACTTAGCAATACATACAATACTGATCTGATAAAAGAATAAGAGCACTAATATAGAGGTTCCACAGGAACTACTTGTGTACTACTTGTATATAACTATTTATTCAAATTCTACATACCGCCTGAAGATAAAAATAAGAAAATAAATAAACAGCTTTAGTAAGAAAAAAATACCCAACTAAAAACACTAAAGGCTTTCTAAATTTATTGAAAAGGCTTTGAAAGTTTTAAGTCGTTAAGAATATTCATTGCCTACGTTTCAGGACTCATTACTCAATCATGTCTCATTAAATCAAATCATATATTATATTTTTTATTCAACGTATCTTCTTTGAATTAAACAAGTACAAAATCCTTTTACAGCTTTCTTTTTGGACATCATTAAAATATTACCGACAATTCAAGATGCATTATTTTAAAGAAAAGTTGAAGAATGAAACATAATAAATAGCTGATTTACGTGATCACGTTTCACGTGATCGAAATTTAAAATATTTATTTATATTTTTAACTACTGGTTAGTCGATACTGTGTGTCAACCCTGCTTAATGAAATTTCATATCACCGGCCGCGTCTCGGCCATTGTCGACACTGGTTCATTCGGGACTATTCAATGCCAATTGTTACACTTCAGCTATTATGTTTATTCAAGCTCGGTGAAAATTAGACACCAATATGAAATTTATATATGTATAGGTACGTATCTATTTAACTATAGGAAACTCATGTTGACGTGGTGTAAATAGATGGTGATAAAACTACTGTGAAGCTTATTTTCTATCTACTACTATTCCACTCTGGTATGAGTCTGGCTATAGACGAGGCCATAAGCTTAACCTTAGACTTAATGAGGTACCTACCCATTTAAAGAATTGTTACCTGTTAGAAAACATATTAAAATAAATCGATTTACTTGTCTAATCCATTAATGTCAACTTGTTTAATCTAGGTGAGCAGTTATACCAAATATTCATAGATATACCCGGCCCTCAGCTCGGTTACAAAAGGGTTAATAACCGTCCTATAAAGTAAGTAATGTTGGGCGCAAACCGAAGCTGGATGGGTGATCACAAGTGGCTAACACGCCTGCATGCTTCAGAAAGCGCGTTAAACTGTTGGTCCCAGTTACAATCATACATCTTAACCCAGTTATTATTGGATAACACAGTTTAAGAGCATCTGAAACCAGTTGGAATCTGCGGATTTCCTCTACCAATCTGGATTGTTGCAAATTTGTAAAGTAAGCTCCAGACCTGTTCCTATAGGAGGAGTCGCACCCAGTAGTGGAACGTAAAAAGGGTTACTGGCAAGTCCCGTCCCTAGTTAATTAAATTTCATATCGCTCAGCGACCGCGTCTCGGCTATTGTCAGCGCTGCCTCATTCAGACTCATTCAATAACTACTATTCAATGTCAATTATTACACTTTGCTGTAGTCGCCCATTATGATTATTCACGTTCAGTGAAAATTACACGACAATTGTGATTCAGTAGTTATTGTACATCGTTGTTAGATCAATATGTTTTTAAACTTAATTGTGATTTTGAACTATTCGATGAAGCTACAATGAAATAGACACATACCTAATCTTTTAAGACTATAATAGGTAATATTATCAAATATATCTGAAATTTTTATTACAAAAATGAGAATTTTAAAAATAAATAATAAATAAGCTTAATCTAAACAATCTAAGGGAGTTCGTACCCATGCTTCATGGTTCAAAAAATGCTAACTGCATTATAGCGTCAAATAGCAATCGCAGTTCTCTGTGCAAGATATGAACCAGCATCTCTTGTCACCGACGGCGTCTATCAAACATGGGACTAATTTGGGTCAATACTATGTCGAACAATTGTTTGATATATGTCTGATACGTGCCTTCTAGACTAGCTGCTATTGTTCTAATAGGAAAAAACTAAAACGTACACAATTTTGAAAAGTGGTAGAACCCATGTATATGGTTCGACCGCGGAGATACCACCGTTACACTAATTTCTAGTGTAAATCAATGTTTGAGTTTTGGTTGCCCAACTTGCAAGTAAGGCACCCATCTTGGTCTTCAGGAATTTAGTGGAACTTCAGATGGCTATAGATGGCAGCGATTACTTACATGCAATGCATGCATATTTGCCATCTACATGAATTTTATTTTAAAAACAATCTTTAATGAAAAGTAATGTAAGCAGTTACGCTTAATTTAAATTATAGTTATTCGTACAAATACATTAGGTGGGTACAAGCAACATCGGCTGAGTACACACGGGCCGACGCAACAACGGTGCAACTGTGTCAATTGTCGCAATTGTCGCCGACAGAGCGCATTGTCTCCGCGACGCCGCGTGACGCACGATGCCACTAGGGTTGTCAACTTTTTGAAAACACTATTTTACACACTGTTTTTCAATATAATTTCAGTTGTTTTTAGTAACAGTATTATACTGTTGTTCGTTTCATAACACCGAATATTGACATATAGACTGACAAACATTGCAAATTTAATAATCCCTTTGATATTTTGCACATAGGACCTTAGAAAGATACCCGTTTACATTTTTGTTACAAGAAAACCAAGAAATATTCGATCCACAATACCTTACGTAGCTCCTGTTATTTTTCAAAAATAGGTATTTTCCTTACCCGAGGTTAATATACCTACTATATTTTTTGTTTTAAAAGTCCGCAACCCTACATGCGCTCTTGTTTGCATTGCACACATCACATCATCACACGCTGTTAATGAACACCACCGCTACCCATACGATACATTGATCTCCTATGCTATTGTTTGCGAAGTTCGTTGTATTACACGATTTAAATGTAAGTAATGTTATTTATCTAAATGTTGCCTACTAGTGTTATATTCTTACTCAACACTTACGAGTGGTACCTATTTAAACACAAGCCATTGCAGCGTTAATAATAAGTTACTCTGACATATTATAACTATGTACATAAGAAGGTAATTTACATAATATAATAAAACAACCTTAGGTAATATACCTAACAGTGAACAGATAACTTAAAACAAATTATATTTAATAAGAGTCTATCCTAATCAATCGACACGGAGTATATCTATTCTGAATATAGTTCTCTGATCATTTTTTACGCGCGAGCTGTAAACCAACCCTCTTGTGCCCAGCTGCGATCAAACATGGTAGAATTAATTGGTATTAGTACCTACTATACTAAAAGTATTCTATATTTAATGTAACGGAAGTAGCAAACGAGCCTGCAGTCCACCTGTAAGTTTTCACTGCCGCCCATAAACACCTGTAGCCTACCTTGCATAAAAGAGTCTCATTAGAAGTCAATCATAGATGCAGCGTTATTGCCCTTGAAGACTAAGATTTTCGCTTCATATGTACGTGAAGGAACCATATCTTTTTATCAAAGCGCGAGACTGCCTTTGCGCTAGCTACATTTACCTTATTTAGCTATGGATGTGGCAGTACTTAGTAGGCGGTTGAACCATACAGGAGTCCCTTTGCACCAGGTTGCACCTGGCAACTTGTATTTATTAATTACTTTGTACATATATTTATTTACCTCCCTACTTACAGCGGGGAGCGATTACATTCAGAAAACACAGGGCCGGGTTGAGTGGCCCAATTACGAGAGGTCTATATCCAGAAGTGTACTGTAAACAATTGATAGTTGTTTAAGAGATGAGGTTTAATTTCTTAGAAATTTGCCTTTGATACTTACAAATGACTAACGAAATTAAAATAGACTGTGTTCCTTCTTAGGTAACCTTATTATAAACCCTGTCAATTATGAGTATTAAGCTATAGCTGTATTATTAAAATCAAAACTTACCATTATAATTCTAATGTTATTTTTGTCACTACCCCCACGCCACCTCCCACAGTGCGCGGTAGCTTGTTCTAAATGTAGCCAGTAAATTAGTTTACTAAATGTTAACAATTAATCTAAGCAAACGCATATTGTGGTACGTGGTATGGTTTATGGGATATACATATATTTTTTTACATAACGGGTACTCATGATTAACGATTTTATTGCTGATTTGATACTTGTACGGTTCGTACCGGTGAGTGGGTCGTGGTTACGGCTAAACTAAGTTTATCTCAATTCCGCGACGATAAGAGTTTGAAATCATATACAGGATATATTTATTATTACACAAAGGAACATTTTCCGTTTGTACCTTAAGTTTGTGTTTCTGTAACGCTACTTGACTTAAACTACCTGAAATTTTGTACACTGTATGTCTGTTCTCTATAAGTTACGTATATTTGCGACCAAAGCCATATGTGAACTAATACATAATATCAACAGTTATCCTAATAGCTAGGTAGTATATTTTTCCCTATTTCCCTATTCGATTCATTGTGAGACAAGTGTGTGCTCGAGATTCGTCGAGTGTCATTCGTTAGACCAACCCTCTCTTTTGTGTTCATCAATGGGTATTAGGTACCTACGAATTGATGATACAATTTGTAGGGTTTGTAATTACCTTGTATAATTACCCTGTATTGTACCTATCAAACATGCACATGCACTTATTTATAGGTGTGAGATGTATAGTTCGCCCGAGGAGTTACTACTGCTTATAATTATTTTTCTTGCTTATAATCTGTTGCAAATCAATTCTTCTATTTCAATTGAAGAGGTGCAGTTACCGGGTGCTTACAAGCAATGCAACCATCTCAATTCTCAGAGACAGCAACGCATCTACGAACAACCTCAGAAAGGACTTATAGGACTTAAGTCCTGTCTGAGCATAGACATAAATGGCCACGAGCTGCAGACTGACGAGCTGCATTTGACAACAACAAAAATACAAGCGAATCAGTCGGAAAACAGCTAATATTATGCCGTTTTCGTGTTCAATAGATTTTTTTCCTAATATACGTCTCGGAATAGAGAAATATTTCTTTAATAACTAACACCAGCAACGTAAACATCTACAAATGATAATAATTTTACAGTATAGAAAACAAAATACGAAAATTTCATTGCTATTACATTAGTTTCAAAATCTAGGGTTACTCAATAAAACCCTATGTTGGCCAAAGATCAGATATGACCGACTCAGGGGTCACCAGAGGAATGCACCGACTTCTGCCTTGACTTGCTACCCTATCTTGAATTTTTCTTAGAACCGTTCAAAAGTCCAATTTAGATACCACACCGACTAACATGCCAGGTCACAAGTTGTCTTCTTCCCAGATCCTAGTTTATGAACAGTCAGAGCACTGCTCTAATCAAAGTCCCGCTATTTCTCACAAAAACTACCTCTTACCCAAGTTATTCACGACCATTCATAACTTTTGAATGAGTTAATATGTATATGCAGTAAGTATTAGTAGAATTAGATTATACGTATTAATATCTCAATAAGTATAAGGATATCAATAAATGTTGATAGTAGTACCTAAGTACTGAGTGGTTCCCAGGATGTACCATGAACATATGACCGGATAAGCACTCCACCAAACTCTCTATACCTCAGCTCCCTATCTGTTATTATCAAAACAGCGAGTCAGCTTGCTCCAACATGTTGACCCAATTCAAAGAAAGGCACTGTGACTTCTGCATTTTTAGGAACTCTAAATTTACAATGTGATTAGTTTTAATTTAAGATATTTCAATTTCAGGACTCTAAAAACTGTTCTAGGACTTCTTTACTCCAACTTAAATTAAAGTTATTAGATAGGTACATATCTGCGACTGAATTGTTACTTGAAACTTAGATTCCATTTTCGAAAATTTGAAAGGGATAATTATTAAAACGGATGTTCCACTTTTTTTATCAAATATATCAAATAGATGAGTCACAATATTTTTGTCAAAATTGTCAACTGGAATGTCAACAATATTTTTTTCAAAAATATCAAACATGATTCAGTAGACAACAGAATCGAAATTTAATAATTTATTATTTTAAACTAATATCATCACGGAATTGATACATTTTACACAAGCTGTTTAGCCGTGAAAACTGTTTAGTTGAGTCTAACACACAAATTATGTAGCATATGATTTATAAAATTTAATTTAAACACATGCCCGATCACACAAGTACCTTTAGCGTTACGCGTGACAGTATACACATATGAAGTAGACACATATGAAGCGAATAATCATATAATATTTATATTCGCTGTGGATTTTTAACTTATAATTACTTGAATATTTGTTATAATTGAGTATGTACCTAATATATGAAATAACTTCGTAATATATTAGTTAATTTCGCCCAGAGATAACAATTTCCATTTACATAATGCATAATTAGTATACATGAGATATACATACTGTACATACAGTAAATAGACTATACCACTCATTGTGCCTAGGGTGGACGGCGTACTAGGTGTTCGGTCATAGGAGTTCGGATTTGACCTTGGGCGGGTGATCACTGGCGTACCAGGTGTGCGCGAGCGTTCCCGTGACTCCACCGGGAGTCGAGGTGGACCCGTCAGGTTTTAGCCGTTGTTTCGACATGACCTTCGGCCCCGTAACGGACGCTATCCGTTCCACGTTTTCCTGACGTAAAAAAAGACTATCATGAGGGCGGCGGTGGTATCTCCTCGGTCGAACTATAATTCGACCTTTATACTTTCAGTATACTACTTAAAGACTTATAACTCAGATTTACAACATACTTTCCTAAAAGTTAAATATATTTTGCGAGGAGATTAACGGAAGGTACCCGTTCCGAATTTTCATGACGAAGAAAAAACAAAATTAAAAGTTACCATAATTTACTTACTTTAATACCGATGCTTGTGACTACAGCCTCATAATAACAACACATATCTCGAACATATCGATTTGTAAACAGAGATCGAATAATATTAAAATCATCCGTGCATCGCCGTTACATAAACAGATATAAAGTATTTAATTGCAATTAAGGTGTGAGGATTCATGTAAAGAATTTGCTCTCAATTTGCCATGTATTTGTGAGACCATAATTAATGACGAGTTCTGTAATGGCCTATTTTTAAATATACATATAATGGACGAATGATCCATCCTAGTTTGGCACTGTTGCATTTACTATGTCATATTACAAAGTTTAGAAATTCTCTGCTTTAACATGAATGAATAATATGGATACCGATAGATAGATGGACTAACGGACCGTTGGACCAACGGACCGACGGACCGATGGACCGACGGACCGAAGGACTCATGGATTGACGGACTCACAGATCAATGGACCGACAGACTGACAAACCAGTGAACCAACGGGCATCCATACCTCAGACTAACAGATCGATAGAACAGAACGACGAACCGACGGACCTAAGGACCAATAAACCGACGAAATGACAGACCAACTCCCTAAAGGATAAGTGGGTAAACCGACAAGTGGACACGTAAATGAACGAACAGGACATACGTTACTTGTAAAAGTTCCGTTTTAGTCAATAACAACTTTTTTATATGAGAAGAGTAGCAAACGAGCATGCAAACCACCTGATGTTAAGTCGCAGCCTATAGACATCCACGAACAACCACAAAAAAGTCTGAAATCTTGTCTGAGCTCGAACGTTATGTACGAACGGTACAACGATACGTTGCTTCTCCCTAGATCTAAGAAGGTTGCCTATCGTCAAAGTGTAGCCAGCAACCGCACCTATCCAACCGAAACACAAGTGCCTTAAGGCGGATAATAAGGACGGCGGCAGTACCTTCCCGGTCAAACTCTTACCAACTACTCAATAGTCCCGCAACAGATATGGCATGTTGTAGTTAATCTATACATTATAATTACATTATTATTATTACTATAATTATTAATTAACATTATTCTTTACTTTACTAGTTGGTCGATATTTGACTCAATGATAAAACTATATAAAGAGGATAACAGATTATTAAAGGGCATTCGAGATTCAACAAGGGGGTAGGACGTTACTCTGTCCGTTAAATATACTAAGTGTCTGTAAAAATTATCGCGGCGTTTCATTGTGCAAAACCCCACGACTGTAACACTATAATTCTCCCATCTTTAAGTCAATAACAACTGATCCCTAATATTAAATTATATTGTACAGGAAGTACACGATACACAGCGTTAGAACAATATGTGTATAATAAGATACACGTATTGTTTTGTACTTGACGTGTCGTGTTTATTGTTTGTACATTGAAACTGAAATTGCGGTAGGCGTCCATTGTGTTGGGAATGCGAACAATGCCTTTATCTCTATCGACGGAACAATGGCGGGCGGTTTCGGACATTTCCATGGAGCAATTGTACGACAGACTGGTTTAGTCTTTTAACCGACTGCGGCGCTTGCATTTATGTTAGCGTTGCAAACGGCGGCACTAGACTGGAGATGTTTTCTTTAGACTGCCAGTTATGTTTGGCAGTAGCATTATTTATAGATTCCGAAATGCCATGCTTTGTTTTTGACAATATATTAGGCATAATGTATCACTTCCAAATTTAATTATCTGTACAATAATTTTAACAAAAAATCTGACTTTAAGGAAATTGCATCTATTGTTTATACACAAAAATGAAAATGCATTTGAAAGAATATCATCCCAAAATTGAATGAATTTTCATTTTTATCTATATACGGTGTTACTTTACTCATTTTAACTTCAATCTATACTTCATAATGTACTGATGTAAATTTAAAAACATTACAAAACTTCTACCCCTATTTTTTCACCTTTAGCAAATATATTTTTTCTTCAAATTTTAATGGAATCACGAGGCAAGCACACCTTTTCATATATTCTGTTAAGTATTGTTATTCTTTGGAGTTTTTTTTATTCTCTTTATTCCCATTCTTTCAAAGAACTCCAAAAACATGTTATTTATCACTTATTCCTTACGTTTGTGTATTCTTATTCTTTTTATATTTAAACTTTCTAATCGACTTCAAAAAACATGGTTGCAAAAATCTTACATTTCCAATAATCATTTACTATTACTATTAAGCATTTATTCGCCAATTTTTACTTAGAGAAATACTTAAAAAAAATACTCAGAAGTCACCTCTGATCCACAACTACTCTATGCCATAACATTATCTCGTTTTCGAAACGAAACGAAAACGAAATGAGACTAATTTAAAATTCAGGTGAATAATAATTCTAGTGCATTCTCTATAATCTAAATTGCTAATCTTCCAAATTTAGACCACTGATAACCTAATGACCTTTGATTAGGTTCAACACTTAGATGATAGAAAAATTAACAGTTCTTCTTTTTTATGTACAGAGAAAAGGAAAAGAGTATGCAGGTCATGAAAAACTCTTCAAATTCAAATTCAAATATTTTATTTCATTGTATGGTATTTACATACACTTAATAAACGTCAAGGGTTAAGTGTAAAATCAATACATCGGCTTTTTGACTTTGTTTAATTTAGGTTTAAAACTTAGATTAAAAAAAAATGTTTTTTTTTGTTTTAATTTTTTTATATAAGCAGAATAGAAAACAAGCATGCAGACCACCTGATGTTAAGTAGCCGCTGCAGCTTAGGAACATGCAACCTCAAACAAAAATGAACTTCTATCTGAGATGGTACGAAGCGAAACTAATCCTTTAGAATAACAGACACCTCGTTTGTAAGTGTGGCCAGCAAATGAAACGCTAGAATTTTATTACGGCAAATTATAAGGACGATTGTGGTACCTCACCGTTTGAACTTACCAACTATGAATTTACGATTACAGACTTTGAAAAAATACGCAATTACTCAGCTATAAAACGAACTATTCTCATGAAAATTCATAAGTTACATACAAAATGATATTTAATTGCGGTTTTAACGAGATTTTGTAAAAAGGCTAACATTTTACGTACCGCCCATTACGTTTTTTTACGATTTTATAGTACATTAATTATGCGATTACAAGGTCGCTATTGTGTGTTTTACGACTGCATTTTAAGTGATGAAAATTTGTAAGAATTGGTACATAATTATTACGCTGAGTCGTCCAAAGATTAGCTTAAATCACTAAACTCTAGATATTTTTAAGTGTACCCCACAGGCTAGGATGGCTAGGACGTTAGAACTGCTAGAATACTAAGGCGCTAGGATGACTAAGACGCTAGGACGACTAAGATGCTAGGACGACTAAGATGCTAAAACGACCAGGACGCTAGGAAGACTAGAATGCTTGGACGACTAGGATGCTAAGGTGGAAAACCGATGTAATAGAAAGGTCCTCGATTAGCGACCACGTCTAGGCACGGGGCGTCTTCCAACCACGTGGATCGATGTCCTAGTAAGCATAGCATGTATCTGCTGGATGCAGGCTCAGAACTGGTCTGAGTAGCCCCATCTAAATAAGGCTTGTCATGCAGTGATTACATGGATAAGCTATTCGCAAACGAGCATGCAGAGTACATGACGGTAAGTAGTCTATGCATGGACATGCACGAATCTCAAACAAGTCAATGTAACCTTAATGTTAATGTTTGATAGGTAGGTAGAGTTATAGCTCGACTGGGGTGGTACACCCCGCGGTCCTCATAATCCGCCGTAAAGCATTACTTGTGTTTCGGTTGGAGAGATGCGGTTACCGTCTACACTTTGAAGCGAAGCGACCATCTTAGTCAGGAGTAGCAACGCATCTACGTTCGAGCTCATATGGGATTTCGGTCGTGTTTATAGTTGTACGGATGTCTATGGGCTAAGACTGCTTAACATCATGGTTTGCATGTTCGTATGCTTCTCACATAAAAAAAAACATCAAATCCTGAAAATAGTACAGTCGTGACTAAAAAGCAAAACAAACTATTATATGTCATAATCAATTTTATTTATTGCATAGCTATGTTTGTACAATCTTATACTAAGCATGGCACGTTACGTTCAGATGTGGTATGGTCTGTAAGCGGGCGCGAACGGGCGGGGCGGGTTGTAAGTGCGAGCGGCGATCACTGCATCGTTGTATTTACCAGCGTGGTAACTGCCTGCAATGGGAAAAGTGAGGTCATCAGTATCATCCGCCGTAAAGCAACATGTTCTTCATGTATTGTGTTTCGGTTGGGGAGGTGTGGTTGCCGGATACACATTATTAGAG